>CM077159.1:138905134-138971619 GCA_039583875.1 Platanthera guangdongensis
ATAGTGGCAACGAATTGCTATGGAAGAAGGTGTAAGACCTCCCCCCTCCCGGATCCAAAACACGGCACGAAGGGGAGTCTTATGCACGGAACAGCCCGCCTTGCGGTAGCATTAGCACACGGGCTAACCTGTACCACAAAGACGCCTTCCCTGCCGGCTACACCATATCAATGTACATGCCAACCCAACCAAATAAGTAAACCAAACAGAAGTCAAATCCACATTCAGGTATATTAAAGTCCAAATACATCAATAAAGAGAAGCTAAAACATGCTTCTACTATATATCAGAGTACAGCTAAACATTGCCCCAAACGGGCTACATCAGAGTAATCAAAACTAACATCAGTAACAGACGGTTATCGACGGCACCGTCACATCAGGCCCTGTCGTCCTGGCCTGGCTGTCCTGCTGCGTAGTCTGCGGCTGCTCTACCTGTGGCGTGGACCTCCTAAAAAGGAAGACGTAGCAACCGTTAGTCGAAACGACTAAGTGGTTTCACATCGCTCCCCCCGCGACTCCTCGGCACCGGGCGGAGAAAGAGAAACAAGGGTATAATATATAGCAGTAAGTATAAAAGTACAATCAGGTGACAAGGTACATGAGTATCAATGTATAACTAGCAGTTCTACAAAAGCTATCAAGGTATAATAACAAGTGTAAGAAAGCTACAGCAGGAAAGTAACTTAACTTATAAGATGCCCATACAAACTTATAAGTTAAGGATCGGGTTACATAAAGTAACTCATCGTATAAGATTGCCCATACAACTTATACGATGAGGATCTTGTTGTGCAATGAAATGCTATGAATGCTATGCAATGACTCACCCATGCACACCCATGCAATTGCTATGTCGACACAGACTGTAGTTCCCACTTTTCGAGCAGGTAGCTAACCTCTCAGGCATCAGCCGCCGTGCCAGGCGGGTGACAGTAGAACGGGCACTTCTACTACTAGGGCGGGTATCACACTACTTCACCTAGGCCTCCGTACGCCTCAACGCTAAGAACACAACAGCGGAGCCCATGCGTACTATGGGCCCAGCGGGGTCTTGGGTAGATGTGCACCAAGAACACAGCCCGAATGGCCTTGCGTGACCCGGAAGGGGCCTCGGAAGAAAGCACGAGGACACAGCCCAACCGTTCACATGGTCGGAGGGGCCTCGGGAAGTGAACACCGAGGACACAGCCCAAACCGACCAAGTCTAACTGCCAACTCCCGTCGCGGTTTGTGACGACTGGCGAGCCCGTAGACCTGCACACTATCCTTAACCGGGATTACGACACCGTGTGTCGACTCACACCACATGCAAACACCATATCAACACAACATGGAAGGGGCCTCGGAAGTAAACACGAGGGCACAACCCAACCATCCATCCGCACCTTATCTCAACACAACCAAACAAGTGGCGGTCAACACCGCACTTACGAACTTACACAATACTACCCGTAGGGAGACAACGCTCTAAGTATTGGTCCACTAGACTCATTTCATTAGTCAAACATATCCATGGCCATGGTCTATTCATCTATATGACTTCCCAAATGATGACAATGTAAAATAACGTAATGCGCATATAAGATCTATCACATCATCCTTTTTAGTAATATCATAACTTAAACATGAAGTGTACCATATTCAATCTTCCAATTCCTACCAGTTCAATTCTTTTAAACAAGTTTGTTTCACAATTTGGTAATATGAAATATGATTAATAAGATACTTCAATCACACAACAAATGATTAATCATAAGGGTTCATCCAAGGCAAGTATCTTGCATTAATAATTTCACCGAAACAAAATCCATTTTTCCATTAAGCCCAGAATTTAGGCGCAGGTTGAATCTGGTCAGCAACTTCGACCGGAGATTCCCGAGGCTACAGGAATCCGGTGAAGTCGTGTAACCCCTCGATGGAAAGGTATTTCCATGGACTACATCTTTCATATTCAGAGCTCAACCCAGATTTAACATTATCCTATTTGAAATCGGACTTGAAGTCCGCTGCGTACAGAACACAGTTTCTGCATGCAGGATTTATTAAACACCATTTTCGTTTGGATTTTCCCGTGGCTACAGACTTCGCTAGAAGTCGTGCAACCACTCGTTGGAAAGGTATTTTCTAGGGCTTCAACTCTCGTGTTTAGTCAAAAGCCCAGATCTGACCATAATACACTTAAAAATGGTCACGAAGTTCGCTGCGCGCAGAATACAGATTCTGCACGCATCTTAAGGCGGAATGAACGGCATCGGTTCATCTTCCTCCTCAAGGCGATCTTCCAAAAATCATTCCAGAAAACCTCCTCCCTTATTCACCCTCAAGAGGCCAAAACCCTTCACGAAACCATCCCTTATCATCCATTGAAAAAGGGGCGTGGTTGAAGAGATCTAAAACCTAAGACACAAGTCTTAGCATGACCTTTCCTAGAAAACTCCTCCTCACCATCAAGACTCTCTTGAGTCGATGTCTCGCCTAGGAAAATAACTATAGATCTAGCACCAAGGGAGAGGGTAGGAAACTCACGTTGGCTCCAGCGGTACCACCATTTCTCGCCATGGATCGCGTAGTTCTCCTCGGCGGCATCTTCTCTTTCACGGCGATGGCGGATCTCCTTCGGTAGGACTTGCTCCTGCAGTTTTCCCTCTCACAGGGGTTCTCACTGGAAATAGGGGATGAAAAGAGCATGAAAACGGCTAGGGTTTTCTGTCCCCTATATAAATAAAATTTGACACGGGTAGGGACACGGCCGTGTCCGTACCCGTGTCCCGCTTCCGCGAAACGGCCGTGGCGGTTTCCATGTCGGTTCAGTGTTTGACACGGGTCGGGACACGCCCGTGTCCCAACCCGTGTTCGCATGACACGGCCGTGTGCCTGGCCGTGTCATTGGCCGTGTACTTCTTCAGTTACATCTCGACACTTTTCGTCGAGCTCAACTCGACGCACACGGGTAGGGACACGGCCGTGTCACTACCCGTGTCCCTTGTGTCGACACAGCTCGACGATCTCGACACGGGCGTCGAGCTCAACTCGACGCACACGGGTAGGCACACGGCCGTGTCCCTACCCGTGTCCCTAGGTGTCGACACTGCTCGACGATCTCGACACGGGTCGTCGAGCTCAACTCGACGCACACGGGTAGGCACACGGCCGTGTCCCTACCCGTGTCCCTAGGTGTCGACACTGCTTCGACGATCTCGACACGGGTCGTCGAGCTCAACTCGACGCACACGGGTAGGCACACGGCCGTGTCCCTACCCGTGTCACTTCCTTTTTACACTGATTCTCCACTTCTCCACAAGTGCAGTCCAATTCCCTGCACTCTCAGGACTCAAGTCAACCCTCCTGACTCAAAACACACACACTAGGGGCCTAGAGCGATTCGGGACGTTACAAATCCTATAAACAAAATAAAAGATTTCGTCCCCGAAATCAGGTTTAGGTTGTGGGGAGAAGTGTATAACAGGAAATTTAACATATGCTTTTAAATAAAATTACCTTGAGCAAACAACTCCGGGTAGCGTTGCCGCATTAAATCCATGGCTCCCAAGTGTACTCCTCCTTCCCATGATTCATCCATTGCACCTTCACTAAGGGAACACTTTTGCGGCGTAATGTTCTTGTCTCGCTGTCAACAATTCGTACCGGCTCTAGTCGCACAGTCCTATCTGATGCCACCGCACCATCAGTAGTGGGAATATACTGGTCGGGCCGCAACAGTGCTTTTCGAAGCGACGATACATGGAACACGTCGTGAAGATTTTCCAATTCCGGTGGTAACTCCAACCGATAGGCCAACGGGCCAATCCTTTCCAATATAGTATAAGGCCCAACATACCTCGGGCTGAGCTTTTTCACTCCACGCACCCGCGAAACTCCATGCATCGGCCGAATCTTAAGGAACACTTTTTCGCCCACTTGGAACTCCACCATCCGGTGCTTTTTATTGTAATACTTCGCCTGTCGACTTTGAGCCTCCAACATGCGATCCCGTATCAATCTGACCGCCGCATCAGTATCATCTATGTATCCGTTTCCCAATGCCTTCGGATCTTCATCTTGTACCCAAGACAAGGGAGTCCTGCACCTTCTTCCATAAAGGGCTTCATGGGGCGCCATGCCGATGCTCGCCTGATGGCTATTATTATAGGAGAATTCCACTAGTGGCAAGAGCCTTTCCCATGGCTCTCCTCTGTCCAACACACATAACCTCAATAAATCCTCCAGTGTTCTGATGGTCCGCTCTGACTGCCCGTCCGTCTGTGGATGAAATGCGGTACTAAAGGTTAGGCGTGAGCCCAAATACGCCTGTACCGCCTTCCACTCATTGGATGTAAACCGTCCATCCCGATCTGAAACAATTGTCTTGGGCACGCCATGATACCGTACAAATTGCTCCACAAAAAGGCGTACCAACACATCCACGTGTGCTTCCTTCTTCATTGGAATGAACCGGGCCACCTTTGTCAGTCGATCCACAATAACCCATACTGAATCATTCCCGGAGCGTGAGCGAGGTAGCCCATGGACAAAGTCCATGGAGATATCCTCGAACTTCCATTCGGGGATGGGCAATGACTGCAACAAACCACCGGGACTCCTGCATTCAGCCTTCACTCTTTGGCAAGCTTCGCAATGTGTAACATAGTACCGAACATCCTTCTTCATTCCCGGCCAACACATGGTCTTTCGCAATCCGGCGTACATCTTAGCAATACCAGGGTGCACTGAATATTGAGAGGAATGTGCCTCTCTCAAGATATCCTCCCGAATTTTGCCGCCCTTGGGAATATAGAGTCGGCCACGAAAATAAATGAGGTCGTCTTTGAGTATGTACTCATCGGTGGTCCCATCTTCAATTGCCTTGATTGCCGGGGCCAAGGCCGCATCCATTCCTTGCTCTACCCGAATCCGGTCTCGGATATCACAAACTATGCTCATGTTGGCCAAATACTCCGCATACTCTGCCGAAGGATCCTTGTATACTAGAGTAATTTCCATCTCCTCGATCATCCGAGCCAACTCCATGCTCATCAGCCGAGACTCTGGGCTAGAGCCTGGCACTTTTCTACTCAAGGCATCGGCTACCGAGTTCGCTTTCCCGGGGTGGTAGTTCATGGTGAACTCGTAGTCGCATAGAAATTCCAACCACCGTCGTTGCCTCAGGTTCAACTCCTTCTGAGTGTGAACATACTTCAAGTTTTTGTGATCGGAAAAGATCTCGCAGTGCACGCCATATAAATAATGCCTCCAGACTTTCAAAGCGAACACCACTGCTCCCAACTCCAAATCATGAACCGGGTAATTAATTTCATGTTTCTTTAACTGCCTTGAAGCATATGCGATCACGTGCCCATGTTGCATCAATACCGCTCCCATCCCTTGATATGAAGCGTCCGTGTAAACTTGAAATCCTTCCTTCCCCGACGGAAGTGCAAGGATGGGGGCGGAGGTAAGCCTATCCTTCAGCTCTTGAAATGCCGCTTCACATTGAGGTGTCCACTCAAATGGCACTCCCTTCTTCGTCAAGGAGGTAAGAGGAAGGGCAATCTTGGAGAATCCTTTCACGAACTTGCGGTAGTACCCAGCAAGTCCAAGAAAGCTTCGTACATCAGCCGCCGACTTCAAGGGCGACCACTCCTTCACGGCTCGCACCTTCGCTGGATCCACCGCTAATCCTGCTCCACTGATCACATGCCCCAAGAAGGCTACCTCCTTAAGCCAGAATTCACACTTGCTAAACTTGGCATACAAGGCATGTTCCTTCAATTTCTTCAAAACCAAGGTCAGGTGCTCGACATGCTCCTCCTCCGTCTTTGAGTAGACCAAGATGTCGTCGATGAAAACTATGACGAAGATGTCCAAATATGGTTCAAACACCTTGTTCATCAAACTCATGAAGGCCGAAGGGGCATTTGTGAGCCCAAACGGCATCACTGTGAACTCATACAAACCATATCTCGAACTGAAGGCTGTTTTCTGGATGTCCCCTTCTTGTATCCTCAACTGATAGTATCCGGAGCGCAAATCCAATTTAGAAAACCAATGGGCTCCCACCAGTTGATCGAACAACTCATCGATCCGAGGTAGTGGGTAAGTGTTCCGTACCGTCAACCGATTGAGTTCCCGATAATCTATGCACAATCGCAGGGTTCCATCCTTCTTCTTTACGAACAGCACAGGGGCTCCCCATGGTGATGAACTGGGGCGAACGAACCCTGAATCCACCAGTTCTTGCAATTGAACTCTAAACTCCGCGAGTTCTTTCGGAGCCATTCTGTACGGAGCCTTGGACACGGGCTTGGCACCTGGTACTAGATTGATCTGGAAGTCAACCTCTCTATGCGGGGGTAATCCTGGTAGCTTCTCGGGAAATACCTCAGGAAAATCCCGCACTACCCGTACATCCTTAAATTCCAACGCTGCTTCCTTCAACTCGAACCAGATCATGAAGACCTCATCCCCCTTCATGTGAGCCTTTACAGCCTGAATAGAAGATAATATCATACGTGGCGCGAAGCCAATACCTTGGAAGATGACGTCAGAGTCTCCATGCCTCAAATAGATACGCTTCTCCGCGCAGTCGATCCTCGCGAAGTGCCAGTCCAGCCATGCCATGCCCAAAATGATGTCAAACTCCGGCATCCTCAGAACCGTGGCCGGCGTATCAAAGGCCTTCCCATTAATAAATAACTCCAACTCGCACTTGGCGGTCGCGATCATCTCCGAGCCGTCCGGAAGGCGTACACGTCGGGCTATGCCGGTGAAGTACTGTACACCCCCCAAGTCTTTTATGAAATCCTCGGACACAAAGGAGTGCGAGGCACCGGTATCGAACAGCGCATAGGCTGTCTTCCCGCCAATAATCACGGTGCCTAAGTACCAATAACCAAAACTTATTGCTAGGGGCTAGTAAGTTCTAATCAATTCAAGCTAGATCATGCAAATATGTAAATTAATTAAATCATACCTGCAATCACATCTTGTGGGTTCCTTTCCTGCGCCATGTCAAGCGCGTACACCTGATCCCGGGCTGGTCCGGGGTTTCCTCTTGGCGGTCCTCGTCCTCGACCGCGCATATATCCTCGCCCTCGTGGAGCTGCTGGAGGGAGAGCAGGAGGGAGAGCAGGAGGGAGAGCAGGAGGGGCGTTCCCATATAGTTGCGGGCAAAAACGCCGGATGTGGCCCGGCTGGTTGCATTCGAAGCACACCAGACCACGCCGCCCTTCCGGTTGTTGGAATCGCTGATGCTGTGGGGGTGGAGGCAACGCAGGCGGCTGCGGAACTGGATGCTCCACCCTATAGTTTCGGTGGACACGCCCTCCACCTCTTTGATAACCTCGTCCTCCTCTGAAGTCCCGTCTCCTTCTATTACTTGGGCCGGCTTCCATCACGTCCTCCGCAGGCCTCTTGCTACATCCCATGTGGTCTGCCTCCAATCTTTTCGCCATATCAATGATCTCCGCCAAGCTACCATCCGCTATAAACAAAAGGGACTGCCTTAGGGGATCTCGCAGCCCTTTATAGAAGCGCTTGGCATAACCTCTGTCATCCAACTCATAAGAGTCCGCAAACCTTGCGAGATGCTGGAATTCCCGCTGGTATTCTGTAACCGACTTTGATCCCTGCTTTAATAGAAGGAACCTCTGCTCAAGCTCATCTCGGGCCGATGTAGGGATAAAGTGCTCCAAGAAAACACCCGAGAATTCACTCCAACTTATCTCTGTGTAGATCCGGCCTTGGAAGGTAGAGCCCATGAGGGACTTCCACCACCTCTTCGCATGTAAGTCCAAGACGGACACTGCCAATGTCACGGCCATGTTGGCCGGGCAACGGATACCAGCCAGCAACTCTTCTATCGTGTCTAGCCATTCCTCTGTACGTATGGCTGACTCCGTCCCAAGGTAGACGGGAGGGGAGAGAGCCCGGAAGGTGCTCAGCCAGTTGGAGCTCGGAGCTTGTTGTTGCACCGGAGCCTGCTGTGCCTTAAAAGCATCAAGAATGGCGGTGAGCGTCTGCCCTAACTCAGACTGTTGGAACTGAGTGGGTATGGGAGGGGTAGGAGTACCCCCCATCGGCTCAACATGCAGTGGAACCTACACATACACGACAAATTTGTGGTCAGGTTGGCTAAACTTAAGGTCAAAGTTGGACAAACTTAATGTGAATTACATATGGGCACACCACTGCTTCCGCTAAGTCAGTTTGTCCCCAAACTGACTAACCAAACGGGGGTGGCACCATTGTTGAATGACTTCTTAGTTGAGGATCGTGGCAAACTGATACCATTTGTAAGACTCCCCCCTCCCGGATCCCAAAACACGGCACGAAGGGGGAGTCTTATGCCCGGAACAGCCGCCTTGCGGTAGCATTAGCACACGGGCTAACCTGTACCACAAGACGCCTATCCCGCCGGCTACAACCATATCAATGTACATGCCAACCCAACCAAATAAGTAAACCAAACAGAAGTCAAATCCACATTAAGTTATATAAAGTCCAAATACATCAATAAAGAGAAGCTAAAACATGCTTCTACTATATATCAGAGTACAGCTAAACATTGCCCCAAACGGGCTACATCAGAGTAATCAAAACTAACATCAGTAACAGACGGTATCGACGGCACCGTCACATCAGGCCCTGTCGTCCTGGCCTGGCTGTCCTGCTGCGTAGTCTGCGGCTGCTCTACCTGTGGCGTGACCTCCTAAAAAGGAAGACGTAGCAACCGTTAGTCGAAACGACTAAGTGGTTTCACATCCGCTCCCCGGCGACTCCTCGGCACCGGGCGGAGAAAGAGAAACAAGGGTATAATATATAGCAGTAAGTATAAAAGTACAATCAGGTGACAAGGTACATGAGTATCAATGTATAACTAGCAGTTCTACAAAAGCTATCAAGGTATAATAACAAGTGTAAGAAAGCTACAGCAGGAAAGTAACTTAACTTATAAGAATGCCCATACAAACTTATAAGTTAAGGATCGGGTTACATAAAGTAACTCATCGTATAAGAGTGCCCATACAAACTTATACGATGAGGATCTTGTTGTGCAATGAAATGCTATGAATGCTATGCAATGACTCACCCATGCACACCCATGCAATTGCTATGTCGACACAGACTGTAGTTCCCACTTTTCGAGCAGGTAGCTAACCTCTCAGGCATCAGCCGCCGTGGCCAGGCGGTGACAGTAGAACGGGCACTTCTACTACTAGGCGGGTATCACACTACTTCACCTAGGCCTCCGTACGCCTCAACGCTAAGAACACAACAGCGGAGCCCATGCGTACTATGGCCCAGCGGGGTCTTGGGTAGATGTGCACCAAGAACACAGCCCGAACTGGCCTTGCGTGACCCGGAAGGGGCCTCGGAAGAAAGCACGAGGACACAGCCCAACCGTTCACATGGTCGGAGGGGCCTCGGGAAGTGAACACCGAGGACACAGCCCAAACCGACCAAGTCTAACTGCCAACTCCCGTCGGTGTGACGACTGGCGAGCCCGTAGACCTGCCACACTATCCTTAACCCGGGATTACGACACCGTGTGTCGACTCACACCACATGCAAACACCATATCAACACAACATGGAAGGGGCCTCGGAAGTAAACACGAGGGCACAACCCAACCATCCATCCGCACCTTATCTCAACACAACCAAACAAGTGGCGGTCAACACCGCACTTACGAACTTACACAATACTACCCGTAGGGAGACAACGCTCTAAGTATTGGTCCACTAGACTCATTTCATTAGTCAAACATATCCATGGCCATGGTCTATTCATCTATATGACTTCCCAAATGATGACAATGTAAAATAACGTAATGCGCATATAAGATCTATCACATCATCCTTTTTAGTAATATCATAACTTAAACATGAAGTGTACCATATTCAATCTTCCAATTCCTACCAGTTCAATTCTTTTAAACAAGTTTGTTTCACAATTTGGTAATATGAAATATGATTAATAAGATACTTCAATCACACAACAAATGATTAATCATAAGGGTTCATCCAAGGCAAGTATCTTGCATTAATAATTTCACCGAAACAAAATCCATTTTTCCATTAAGCCCAGAATTTAGGCGCAGGTTGAATCTGGTCAGCAACTTCGACCGGAGATTCCCGAGGCTACAGGAATCCGGTGAAGTCGTGTAACCCCTCGATGGAAAGGTATTTCCATGGACTACATCTTTCATATTCAGAGCTCAACCCAGATTTAACATTATCCTATTTGAAATCGGACTTGAAGTCCGCTGCGTACAGAACACAGTTTCTGCATGCAGGATTTATTAAACACCATTTTCGTTTGGATTTTCCCGTGGCTACAGACTTCGCTAGAAGTCGTGCAACCACTCGTTGGAAAGGTATTTTCTAGGGCTTCAACTCTCGTGTTTAGTCAAAAGCCCAGATCTGACCATAATACACTTAAAAATGGTCACGAAGTTCGCTGCGCGCAGAATACAGATTCTGCACGCATCTTAAGGCGGAATGAACGGCATCGGTTCATCTTCCTCCTCAAGGCGATCTTCCAAAAATCATTCCAGAAAACCTCCTCCCTTATTCACCCTCAAGAGGCCAAAACCCTTCACGAAACCATCCCTTATCATCCATTGAAAAAGGGGCGTGGTTGAAGAGATCTAAAACCTAAGACACAAGTCTTAGCATGACCTTTCCTAGAAAACTCCTCCTCACCATCAAGACTCTCTTGAGTCGATGTCTCGCCTAGGAAAATAACTATAGATCTAGCACCAAGGGAGAGGGTAGGAAACTCACGTTGGCTCCAGCGGTACCACCATTTCTCGCCATGGATCGCGTAGTTCTCCTCGGCGGCATCTTCTCTTTCACGGCGATGGCGGATCTCCTTCGGTAGGACTTGCTCCTGCAGTTTTCCCTCTCACAGGGGTTCTCACTGGAAATAGGGGATGAAAAGAGCATGAAAACGGCTAGGGTTTTCTGTCCCCTATATAAATAAAATTTGACACGGGTAGGGACACGGCCGTGTCCGTACCCGTGTCCCGCTTCCGCGAAACGGCCGTGGCGGTTTCCATGTCGGTTCAGTGTTTGACACGGGTCGGGACACGCCCGTGTCCCAACCCGTGTTCGCATGACACGGCCGTGTGCCTGGCCGTGTCATTGGCCGTGTACTTCTTCAGTTACATCTCGACACTTTTCGTCGAGCTCAACTCGACGCACACGGGTAGGGACACGGCCGTGTCACTACCCGTGTCCCTTGGTGTCGACACAGCTCGACGATCTCGACACGGGCGTCGAGCTCAACTCGACGCACACGGGTAGGCACACGGCCGTGTCCCTACCCGTGTCCCTAGGTGTCGACACTGCTCGACGATCTCGACACGGGTCGTCGAGCTCAACTCGACGCACACGGGTAGGCACACGGCCGTGTCCCTACCCGTGTCCCTAGGTGTCGACACTGCTTCGACGATCTCGACACGGGTCGTCGAGCTCAACTCGACGCACACGGGTAGGCACACGGCCGTGTCCCTACCGTGTCGTGTCACTTCCTTTTTACACTGATTCTCCACTTCTCCACAAGTGCAGTCCAATTCCCTGCACTCTCAGGACTCAAGTCAACCCTCCTGACTCAAAACACACACACTAGGGGCCTAGAGCGATTCGGGACGTTACAAAATGAGTTCCAATGTCTTGTGCAGGGTGAGAGCGGTGTTGATACTTACCTGCATGAGTTTACTAGACTGGGGCGCTATGCGGGGTCTACTTTCACTGAGGAGGTGCGGAATACGAATAGATTCTATGAGGGACTACGTGATGAGTTGAGGTTGGCACTCCCGAGTTTGGTGAACCAAGGCTTCCAAGCGTTAGTAGATACAGCCCGTGTGCTGGAGAAAGATTTGAAATGGATGCAGGGCAAGAAGAACTTGGCGGCGAATAAGCCGAAATTCAAAGTTCCACAGTCAGAACAATCATGTTTAGGAGACGAGACAAGAAAAGGTTCAGGCCTGCTTAACCAACTCCGTCGACTGTTTCATCAGGGGCAACCTATGGACAAGAATGTGTTGAAACACGTACATGTTTTAAGTGCGGGAAGCAGAGACATATAGCCCGTGATTTTTGGAGTGGCCCTCCAAGGAATGAGAAAAAGACTGGTGCGTTGTATGAAGAAAAGGGTAAATCAGTGACCGAGTCATCTGCATCCCGGTCACAACCTCGAGTGTACAATCTTGAATTGCAGGAACAACAAATCTCAACCAGTGAAGTACAACAGCCTCGAGTGTTTAGTTTGGAAGTACAAGAGGCTATAAAACGGATTATGAGAGATACGGATGAGCGGAAGTAAACTGAAGAGTGAACTGTGTTTTGTGATGTAAATATATGTTGTATGTAGGGATGGACGATGAGATGTTTATTTACACCTTGTTTTTGATCAAGGTTTAATAAAGGGATGGTTCTGTTGGTGTATGTATCTGGGATAAAAGATATGATTATGGCGTGTATGTATGACATGTTATGACTTATTTTGTGCGATGCCGTGGAGAGAGACAAGCTGCGGCCTCTGAGCTCTAACCCGGATCTTTTTGCTAAGGAATGTCGTGGTTATGTTGATGTCTACAGCTGAGCGAAATTTCGGGACAAAATTTCGTGTAAGGAGGGGAGGGTTGTAACACCCCAAATCCAAAGATTGGGTTCAAGTTGGGTTACACGGCCTGGGAAACGGGCGTGTCCCAAGCCGTGTCCTGCTCTATATGGTTGAGCAGCCTCTCGAGTGCTCAACGAAATGCACTCGAGAAGTTCTCGAGAGGGAACACGCCCTGTGATATGGGTGGGTCAGAGGATGTGTCCTCCTATGGTCGACGAACTGTTCTCGACGATCGTCGAGCGACAAGTCACGTTGAGTACACGGCCTGTGACATGGGCATGTCATAGGGTCGTGTCCTTCTCTAGATCAGCCAAAGATGTGTGTCGGTGGACACGGGTATGTCTTGGGGTACACGGCTTGGGACACGGGCGTGTCCCATGTCCGTGTCCTGCTCAGGTTGAGTTAGTGGTGTGCTGCTTGAAGGACACGCCAAACCACACTGGAGTGTACTGTGTGACACGGGCGTGTCAGCCATGTGACACGGGCGTGTCATATGACCGTGTCCTGTTCGGGGTTAAGGCGGTTCGCGCGCTGCTTAAGGAACACAACTTATGATACGGGCATGTCAGCCCAAAAATGGATATTTCTGGCAAATCGTGGCCGTTCATTTCCTTTAACTTTGATCCAGTGGTCCAGGACCTTCCCTGATGTTATATAACTATGAATGGAAGAATGAACTCTCGCTCATTCTTAGCCTTTCTCTTTCTAAATAGATCAAGAGGGAGGAGATGAAGGAAGGAAGGGAAGGGAACGAAGCTGGCTGCAGGAGGATTTTCAAAATTCCAAATCGAGATCCGAGTTCAGATTCGTGGAGGCAAGGCCGTGATGGTGATTTCCATCCGACTAGTTCATGGCTCCAAAGCGATCATCAAGGGTAATGATCTCCTTCTTGGACAAACGAAGCCCTTTCTTTATGCATAAGCATGGGATCCTCCACCAAGAGGTGGAACGCGTAAGTGATTTTAGGTTGAGTCTGCATTTAGAGCCGGAAATAGGTAGTACGACATAGGAATGCTGTGTGAAGCCCATCCGAACCGTTAGTTTGGATTGGTGTTGGTTATGTTGTGAACCGGAGAAGACCCTCTATATTGTATGGATGCTTGTGAATTGTGAATCCTTGAATAGTTGTGTATGAGTCCATGTATTGGGTGCGGTACGAACTGGAATGGATTGGAAAGCGGCTCGACGAGAGCTGTGTGTGGATCAGGAATAGGAAAGCCGACCCGCGTCAAGATCTACGCTATTGACGAATTGAGCAACGGGAAATGGCTGACCAGAACCTATGTTGTGGGAGATCGATTGGTGGCAAGGCTTGGGCGGATGTAGCCCCGACCCGTCTTGCTGCACCACAATGGTGGGTCGATCTAAATGCTCAAGTTTTCCGTGAGGTTAGCACCTCTGAGTGGGATGGGCGGAATGTCACCAGCATGCGTGTTGGTGGACTAGGACCGGCCAACCAACATGTTAAAAACCTCTGCTCGGTGGTGGTACCAAGGAGTCCAGCCCACCGTAATGTAACACCCCAAAGCCAAGTTGGGTTTAGGTGGGGTGACACGGCCTGTGACACGGGCGTGTCCTAGGGCGTGTCGTGCTCGGGTCGACAAACTGCGCTCGACAATTTTTGAGCAGCAAGCAAAGGGAGTATACGGCCTGTGACACGTGCTTGTCACAGGGCGTGTCCTTTGCGGGATTTAGTCAGTGATGCATGTGCTTGAGGACACGGGTGTGTCCTGGGGTACACAGCCTGGGACACGGGCGTGTCCCATGGTCGTGTCCCGCTCGGGTGAGTTGATGTTGTGCTGGGTGAAGTACACGGCTACCAGATACGGGCGTGTCGTCCATGACACGGGCGTGTAGCATGTGACACGGGCCTGTCACACGACCGTGTACTGATTGGATTTGAGTCGGTTGTGTGCCGCATAAGGGACGCGGCCTATGACACGGGCATGTCACAGGGCGTGTCAGGCTGTGTTCAGACTTTTTCTGGGCAAATCAGGTCCATTCATTTTCCTTGTCCTGGATCCAAAGGTCTGGGCCCCTTCTCTGTGGATAAAAGGCCGAGAATGAGGGATCAATGCCTTCATTTCATTTCTTCTTCTTCTCATTCTCAAATAGAGAAAGAGAGAAAGAGAGAGCAAGGGAAGGAGGGAAGGGAAGAGGAAACCAGCTGCTGGAGGAGCTGCGAAGTGCAGAATCAAGATCCGAGTTTGGATTCGTGAAGGCAAAGCCGAGGTTGTGATTTCCATCCGGCTAGGTCCTGGATCCAAAGCGATCTTCAAGGGTAACGATCTCCTTCTTGGACATCGAAGTCCTTTCTTTATGCATATGCATGGAATCCTCCACCAAGAGGTGGATATCGTAAGTGATTCCTTGGTTGAGTCTGCATCTATAGCCGAAAGTGAATAGTACGACATAGGCATGTTGTGTGAAGCCCATCTGGATGGTTAGTCTGGATTGGTGATGGTTATGGGTAAACCGGAGAAGACTCCGT
Source organism: Platanthera guangdongensis (assembly GCA_039583875.1). Taxonomy (NCBI): domain Eukaryota; kingdom Viridiplantae; phylum Streptophyta; class Magnoliopsida; order Asparagales; family Orchidaceae; genus Platanthera; species Platanthera guangdongensis. Next base: position 138,920,255 of record CM077159.1, read on the forward strand.
GGATTTGATGTTGTGTAAGATATATGAGTGTAGACTCTATTGTATGGATGTATGAATGTGTGGATGTTGATCCTGGATGCTTTGTGAAAGCTTCTGGTTGTGTTGAGAGGTCAATTGGTAGCAACACATGGGAAGCGCAAGATAAACCCGGCTTGCTACACCACAAGGGTGGGTTGATCTGTATTAGTGAGGGGTCGATTGGTGGCAATGCCTGGGGAGACGAGTTAAACCCGACTTGCTACTCCATTAGGCTGGGTCTATCTGTAATAGGATGGGAGGTCGATTGGTGGTAATGCCTTAGGAGCACAGATAAACCCGGCTTGCTACTCCACTAGGGTGGGTCGATCTGCTCATGTTTGCTGTGAGGCTAGTACCTCTGAGTGGGATGGACGAAATGTCGCCAGCCTGCGGGATTGGTGGACTAGGACCGGCCAACCAACAAGTTAAAATCCTCTGATCGGCGGTGGACGACGGGTATATCTGGTACACCAATCAGGTGCCCTGAGTGCACGGAGCGTCGAGTGAATATTGGCGTTTATGGAATGGTTGTGATTGGTAGCTTGATAGACATTATGATGGCAATGGATACAAAGAAGGAACCACTGCCCCGGGCAAGGGTTAGGGTCGTTATACGTGGTCAGCTAATGCTGACCTTTGCTTTGTTTACCGCTCTTGGGGTGGATGACTATTTGCAGGTGCTGGTGGATTGAATTGAATTGAGTGGAATAAAGGCTTGCTGCGAATGCCCTTGAAGGCCGTGCGACGAATGTTTGGATTTCATGTGTGCCCGGCCTGCTTGTCGATGTATGAAATTATATATTTATAAAGAGCAACCTGTAAGGCCGTAAGGCCGTGAGTGTGTATGTGTGTGTTGTATGCATTCCTGTTCTATATATAAATGTGGAGTTTATATTAGTGGACATTCACTGTGCTGAGTTCATTCAACTTAAAATGCTGCGCTAGAATGCTTTGAGTTAGGACACGAGTAGAATGAGATTTTGATTTCCACATGTGACTTTGCTGTTTATCTGTGAAATATGACGTGGGCCCCGGCCGGACCCACCATTATATTCCATGTGACGGATGGAGGCGTTACAAAGTGGTATCAGAGCCAGGTTTGAGATTTATAGGTGGGAGAACATAAGTGAACTCAAGAATGTCCACTAGGAATGATATACATGCATGCGCGGAGCGTGAATGTGACGTTAGTGTATCTTTGCAATTATGACATGGATGTTTAATGGTGTTTTGTACATTGATAGGTGGCGAGGAGTGGTGCTGGGCAGTCTGAGCCCCAGCGGTCGGATGAGAGTGCTGCACCAGTTGAAGCGCCTACACCTCCCTCGGTGGAGACCATACGTGTGGTGACTGAGACGGTGATCGCAGTGTTACAAGCATAGCCTACTGGGCAGGCAAGGCCTGCAGGGGTGCCAGTACGGGCTGGTGCAAGGCAGGAGCATGCTGAAGCTGTGGTGGATGAGCAAGCAACAGATGAGCAGTTGAAACTGTTTATGGAGTTTCATCCACCTACGTTTGGTGGGGCAATTTACCCAACGTAGACGGAGGATTGGCTTGCAAGATTGAAGAGGATCCTGACTGCAATCAGCACTGCAGAGGAGCAGAAAGTGACCTTATCCACTTTTCTGCTAGAGGGAGATGCGTGAATTTGGTCGGATGACGTGGAAGTGGATCACTTGGCGGGTAGAGGATTAGAGGAGATATCAATAGAAGAATTCTCCAGATTGTTTCTAGACAAGTATTTGCCAGTGTCGCAGCAAATTGGGATTGAGAACGAATTTCAACGTCTAGTGCAGGGTGAGCGTGATATTGATACATATCTGCATGACTTTACCAGACTGGGGCGCTATGCAGGGTCTACTTTCGCTGAAGAGGCTCAGAAGAAGAATCAATTTTACGAGGGCCTGCGTGATGAGTTGAGGTTAGCACTTCCGAGTTCGGTGAACCAAGGCTTCCAAGCGTTGGTAGATACAACCCGTGCGCTGGAGAAGGATTTGAAGCGGTTATAAGAGAAGAGGAGTCTGGCGGTGCCGAAGCCGGAATTTAAAGTTCCGCAGTCGGAACAGTCGGAGTTTAAGAGATGAGAGAAGAAAAGGTTCTGGCCTGATGAATCAACTCCGTCGATTGTTTCTTCGGGGGCAACCTATGGGCAAGGACGTGTTGATATACGTACACATTTTAACTGCGACAAGCAAGGGCATATAGCAAAATATTGTTGGAATGCCCCTTCAAGGAGTGAGAAAAATACAGGTGCGTCTTATGAAGAAAAGGGTAAAGCAGTGGTCGAGTCATCTGCATCCCGGATGTAACCTCGACTGCACAATTTGGAAGTACAAGAGCCGCAAAGCTCAATTGGTGAAGTTTAGCCTCGTGTGTTTAATTTGGAACTCTAAGAGGCTAGTAAACGATATATGCAAAATAATGCGGGTAAGAATAAGTAATCATAGAATTGTGACCCGTAGGACTTTGGTGTTATGACTCAATGTTGTATATAAGGCATGAATAATGAGGTGATTGTGGACATATATGTTGTATGTCGTGTTGAACGATGAAATATTTGTGACACCTTGTGTTATTTAAGGGATCAATTTATCATGGTGTATATATATAATGGTTTTGGTATAGATCCCTAGATGAAACTGTGAATGAATGTGCACCTGTGAGAGATATGTATGCGTGTATGTTTTGACGTTGATGTTTGTTTTGTGCGATGCCTTGGGGCGAGACAAGCTGCGGCCTCTGAGCTCGAACCCGACTCTTTTTTTTGGGTGATTGGTTGCTGATGATGGAACGAGGAGTGTTTAGGTGAATATTTGTAGTCGAGTCAAATTTCGGTACGAAATTTTTTTGAAGGAGGGGAGGATTGTAACACCCCAAAGCCAAGTTGGGTTTAGGTTGGGTGACACGGCCTGGGACACGGGCGTGTCCCAGGGCGTGTCGTGCTTCGGTCGACGAACTGTGCTCGACAATCATCGAGCGACAAGCAAAGGGAGTACACGGCCTGTGACACGGGCGTGTCCTTTGCGAGATTCTGCCAGTGATGCGTGTGCTTGAGGACACGGGTGTGTCCTGGGGTACACGGCCTGGGACACGGGCGTGTCCCATGGTCGTGGCCCGCTCGAGTGAGTTGATGTTGTGCTGGGTGAAGTACACGGCTACAAGACACGGGCATGTCGTCCATGATATGGGAGTGTAGAATATAACACGGGCGTGTCACATGGTCGTGTACTGATTGGATTTGAGTCGCTTGTGTGCCTCTTAAGGGACACGACCTGTGATATGGGCGTGTCACAGGGCATGTCAGACCGTGTTCAGCCTTTTTCTGGGCAAATCAGGGACGTTCGTTTTCCTTATCCTAGATCCAAAGGTCTGGGCCCCTTCCCTGTGGATAAAAGTCCGAGAATGAGGGATCAATGCCTTCATTTCATTTCTTCTTCTTCTCATTCTCAAAGCGAGAGAGAGGGAAAGAGAGAGCAGGGGAAGGAGGGAAGGGAAGAGGAAACTAGCTGCTGGAGGAGCTGCGAAGTGCGAAATAAAGATCCGAGTTTGGATTCGTGAAGGCAAAGCCGAGGCGGTGATTTCCATCCAGCTAGGTCATGGCTCCAAAGCGATCTTCAAGGGTAACGATCTCCTTCTTGGACATCGAAGTCCTTTATTTATGCATATGAATGGAATCCTCCACCAAGAGGTGGATATCGTAAGTAATTCCTTGGTTGAGTCTGCATCTAGAGCCGAAAGTGTGTATTACAGCATAGACATGCTGTGTGAAGCCCATCTGGATGGTTAGTCTGGATTAGTGATGGTTGTGGGTAAACCGGAGAAGACTCTGTGGATTTGATGTTGTGTACGATATATTAGTGTAGAATCTGTTGTATGGATGGATGGATGATGATCTTGGATGCTTTGCGAAAGCTCTTGGTTGTGTTGAGAGGTCAATTGGTAGCAACGCCTGGGGAGCGCGAGATAAACTCGGCTTGCTACACCACAAGGTTGGGTTGATCTGTATTAGTGAGGGGTCGATTGGTAGCAATGTCTGGGGAGCCGAGTTAAATCCGGCTTGCTACTCCACTAGGGTGGGTCGATCTGTAATAGGATGGGAGGTCGATTGGTGGTAATGCCTGGGGAGCACAGATAAACCTGGCTTGCTACTCCACTAGGGTGGGTCGATATGCTCGTGTTTTCTGTGAGGCTAGTACCTCTGAGTGGGATGGATGGAATGTCGCCAGCCTACGGGATTGGTGGACTAGGACCGGTCAACCAACAAGTTAAAATCCTCTGATCGGCAGTGGACGATGGGTATATCCGGTACACCAATTATCTGCCCTGAGTTCACGGAGCGTCGGGTGAATACCGACGTTTGTGGCATGGTTGTGATTGGTAGCTTGATAAACGTTATGATGGCAATGCATATAGGGAAGGAACCACTGCCCCGGGCAAGGGGTAGGGTCATTATAAGTGGTCAGCTAATGCTGACCGTTGCTTTGTTTACCGCTCTTGGGGTGGATGACTATTTGCAGGTGCTGGTGTATTGAATTAAATTGAGCGGAATAAAGGCTTGCTGCGAAGGCCCTTGAAGGCCGTGCGACGAATGTTTGGATTTCATGTGTGGCTGTCCGGCCTGCCGATGTATGAAATTATATATTTGTAAAGAGCAAACTGAAAGGCTGTAAGGCCATGAGTGTGTGTGTGTGTGTTGTATACATTCCTATTCTATATATAAATGTGGAGTTTATATTAGTGGACATTTGCTGTGTTGAGTTCATTCAACTTAAAATGTTGCGCTAGAATGCTTTGAGTTAGGACACGAGTAGAATAAGATTTTGATTTCCACACGTGACTCCGTTGTTTGTCTGTTAAATATGGCGTGGGGCCCTGGCCGGACCCACCGTTATATTCCATGTGACGGATGGGGGTGTTACACGTAACGTGCCCTGAGTGCACGGAGCGTCTGGCGGAGGCGGGCGCTTGTGATACTGTTGTGATACTTGTTGTGATAGATATATGTTATGATTGCAATGCATACAGGGAAGAAACCACTGCCTCAGGTAAGGGGTAGGGTCGTTATAATTGGTCATATAATGCTGACCGTTGCTTTGTTTACCACTCTTGGGGTGGATGTCTACCTGCAGGTGTTGACGGGTTGAATTGGATTGGCCGGATTGAAGCCCTTGCTGCGTTAAAGGCCCTTAAAGGCTGTGCGAAGAATTCTTGGATTTCATGTGTGGCCGGCCTACATGCCGATGTATGAGGTTATATATTTGTAAGAGCAACTTGTAAGGCCTTAAGGCCATGAGCGTGTGTATTTGTATACATTCCTGGTGATATATAAATTTATGGTTTTTATATTTAGTGGACATTCACTTTGATGAGTTCTTGCAACTTAAAAATGCTCTGAGTTAGGATGCGCATAGAACATGATTTTGATATTCATACGTGACTCTGCCGTTTGTTTGTGCAATATGGCGTGGGGCCCCGGCCGGACCCACCGTTATATTCCGTATGACGAATGGAGGCGTTAAATAAGTACTCCCTAAAAATTTGATGCATTAAGTCCATGAATACTGATGGCGCATTAGTTAGCCCAAATGGCATTACAGTGAACTCGTAATGACCATAGCGTGTCCCAAACACTGTCTTGGGAATGTCACATTCCCGAATCCTCAACTGATAATAGCCAGACTTTAAATCCAGCTTTGAGTAGACAGTTGATCCCACTAGCTGATCGAACAAGTCAACATTATGTGGAATCAGATACTCGTTCTTTTCTGTCAGCTTGTTCAGTTCTCGATAGTCAATTCATAGTCTCAAGCTTCCGTCCTTCTTTTTCACAAAGAGGACCGATGCGCTCCAAGGTGACATACTAGAGCGTATATAACCTTGCTCATGCAAATCTTGCAATTGAACCTTTTGTTCCGCCATCTCCTTTGGCACAACACGATACGGCGAGCGGGCCATAGGTTTCATACCTGGCACCAACCCATTAACGAAGTTAATCTTCCACTAGGGCGGTAACTCCGACAGATCCATATGAAACACATCAGCGTACTCTGATACAATAGGAACATCACTCACACTGTTCTTCGGCTCAACAACCACCAATAGCGTGAAGAGCAACTCCATGCCCTTCCGAACTGCCCGGACTACCTGGAGAGAAGACATCAATATCTTGCTCGATCCTCACATACCAATGAACTTAGTCTCTCGTTCGGTGTTCTGTTTCAATGTGACTTCCTTAGAGTTGCAATCTATATAGGAACGCTGCTTCGAGAGCCAGTCTATACCAAAAATTACATCAAACTCCGATATCGGTAGCACAGATGCTTCCAAATCAAAGTCATGACTTCCTATCCGCACCTCAACACAGCAGGCTCGATCCGCGCGCATCAAGCACCTGTTAGGCAACAACACATTCACTTGATCTGTCGGCATAAATGAAGGCACCCTGATACGCCCCACGAAGTCCTCAGACAGGAAGGAATGAGAAGCTCATGTATCGAATAGTGCTCTCGCTGGATATTCTGATATCAGGACAAAGCCTAATTCAAAATAATCATATATAAGCAACGCACAAGGTACCAAATATGGAAAGTAGTAAAAACTGTATCTTAACTCATACCTATTACGACGTCACTTTGTTTTATTGTGTAAGACCCCATTTTTTTGCAACATCCACCGGGGTCTTAGTCCCGGAAACGCCGTTTTTGTGGTGACACCATCCACCAGGATGGTCGGCACCACAAAACGCTGATCCTGCCGGCCATCTCAATCACCATCGACAGAATGTATAACGAATGAAAGTGTAAGCATCCAAGTCCACAATAGTATAAAGGAGGAAATCATGCGATAAATCAAGTCAACACCAGAAGAAAGTCTAAGTACCAACAACAGAAAGTAAATACGGGCTTAATCCCGGTACATGATAACCTCACTACAACTCACTCATAAAAGTAAACTACAAATACTCGGCTCCACTCATGGATCTGGATGCCTGTCCACCCGAGCAACACTGGCCCATCTCCATCTGCACTGTACCCTGCTGGTGCTGCGTCTCCTGTGGCTTGTTCCCTGACTCCCATCTGAAGCACCTAAAATATGGTGGTCAAACGACCGTCAGTCAAACTAGACTCAGTCAACAATCCCCCACCCCTCTACTCGTGGCTCCTAGGCACCAGGAAAAAAGGAGTGAAAAGGAGGACCAAAAGTAGGCCGTAATCAAGCAGGTGACATCTACCCTAAGGAATAAAATAATAAGGTATGACAGGGGTATCACAATAATTAAACATGAGTGAACACGTGTGTAACAAAAGTAAACACTAAGGAGTAGCAAGTAAGTAAAAGCAGTAAGAAGAGTAAGTAAGAGCAACAAGAAATATAACTGTTGATTTATAGGAACTACCCCTATAGACCAAGGGGTCGTTTTGCAGGGCCTATCGTATAAAATGTCCCATACCATTTTATATGATAGGTGTTAGGGGTTAAATGCAATGATTATGCTATGACGTGCAAGTATGCTATGGTATGCACATGCAAGTGCAACTCACACACACAACTCTATGCGCACAGACCTTTAGTTCCCCTTTTTGGAGTTAGCTAAACTCTCAGGAGCCTCCGCCGTGGCAAAACAGAGACAGTGGGTTGGGCCTCTCCACTCCTAGATTGGTAAACACACTACTCAGTCTAGCCCCTCTCGTACGTTCCCGTACTATTCCTAGCAAACTAGCTAGTCTCCCCGATTCAATGTACCGACGACGGTGTGTTCGATCATCCAATACCGAGGAGCCACCACTGTTATGCACATGCAACCATGATAGTTTGTATCTAATTATAGTACCGAGCCTCCAGCTCTTTAGACTACCGAGCCTACTAGTTCACCATGTTCCCGAGCCCACGGCTCCCTGGACTAATCAAGTCTCCTTTTTCCAAGTCCCCGAGCATCCAGCTCCCCGAACTTCCAAATTAATACCGAGTCCATTTAACTCTACCAGTAAGACCTTAGGCCACGGGCCTACGCTATCCTTTCACTACCAATTTATCTCTCTACGTGTACAAGTGTGAGTGTAAGGTGAAACTATTAATAGGGTTACTCTTGCCCATATTATTCCTAAGGTTTAAGGTTAACCCTGGACTTCCCGAGGTCTACCCGGTGAGGGGCACATCGGTACTAGGAACTACGATAGGATGAAGCCCAAAGTTCCCTTTCCAAGGCACTTAATGTTATTGATTTCTACGCTTAATCAAACCTCTCTTTTATTTTAGTGTGACTACCCTAAGTGTGTTTGAGCTCTCCGAGTTAACCTATTTCTGACCTATCCACTATATGCAAACCAAGCTAAACTACATGGTGCTCCCATTAGGGGGTACCCTAATTACTCTTCCAATAGTTCCCTAACAATTATTGGGAGTCTACCATGACCTATTAAGACTAAATCCAGAGTCTCATAATTTTTCTAACTATGTGGGCATTTAATTTAATTAACCTTAGACTCCAAATGTCCTACTTTGAACATGAAGTACTCTCTAAATTCAAAAACAAATCACCACATAATTCTGATAAATACTAAGTGACATTTAAATAGTAAATCCAAGGTTTGAGAATTTTTAGAGGTGATTAGACCTACCTTTCGTAATTTAGAACTTAAATTCAATAATACCATCTAATGATGAAAAGGCCAGCTATATTGTTCTAAAAATTATAATAAAACTCCAGTAGTACTATTATGGCCTAAAAAACACCCTAGAAGTAGTCTCATAATTTTTACAGAGAATAGTAGCCCCTAATTTAATTTATAACCATTAATTCCATAATCATTGGTTAATGAAGCAAGTACTGTAAACACTCATCTAATAATTATAAAAAAATTCCTGAAGTCTGATAATAATCTAAAATCCACAGTAACCAAGTTTTACAATTTTCCTCATAGATGAAGGGTTCTAAATCTAATTAGATGTAAACTTCTAAATTTACAGACTTGTGAAGTAAGTACTGGTTTTATTCATCTAAAACTCATGGAAAAATTACAAGACAACAATAATGGTCAGAAACACTCTCTGACCTAATTTCATAACTTTCCTGACAATATTGGGGCTCTGTTCATATTTTTGATCAGAAACCACAAATTATAATTTTATGAAGCAAGTACTTGAAACAGTCATATAAAAATTTAAACAATAATACTGAGGGCTCTATCATGATATAAAATGTCCTATTCCAAGGTTTCACAATTTTTCAATAAACAGAAACTTCCCAATCAACATATAAATCTTTAAGGGCACATCTAGGGTTGAAAAGGAAGTACTAATTTTAATAGCCCAAAAATTCCACCAAACTTAATTTAGAAATATTTCTACCAGAGAACTACCCTGCCCAAATTTCAAGTGATTTTAAAGTGATTTGATAGCCTAATACTCCAAATTAGGTTTGGTGCCCTAAACTAGGGTTAGGGTTTTGAGGGGGTTTAAGGCTTCCAAATTCCCTAAAATTTTAACCATAGGACTATACTAACCCTATGGTCCTCTCCACCAATTTTCAAGTAATTCCAAGGTCATTTGACCCCATGACCTTCAAACCCTAAAAATCCCCATTAAGGGACATACCCTAGGGTTCTAGGGCTACCCTGCTCTTAACCACCCCAAATTCCATTGGAGGGTGTGTCATATCATATAGAGTCAGTGGCCAAAATATCAACCTCTGTTGAGGTGATTTGACCACTCAAAACCCAAAGAGGGTGTTTTGACCTAATTAACCCTATAAGGGTCAACCTAGGGTTGGATTAAACCTAATCAAAACATCTCCAAAGGAGATGGAATTTTTACCAGAGCCCTAACATGCTCTTTAAGACCACCCACCTAAATTTGGGGGGAATTTGAGGTGTTTATGACACCTAATTAATTTGTAATTTGTTTATTAACTTTTTCTAAAAACTATAGAAACATTTTTTCCAAAAGATTCTGATTTTTGAATATGTCCTAGATATAGTTAAGAATAGCCCATTCCCCAAATTTCAGAGTATTTGGATATATGGTTTGGAGTGGGCACTTAAATTAAGCTTTGGACAGCCCTATGGATAGACCTCAGCCAAATGAGTGCTGTGGTCTAACTAGGACTCCAAATTGAGTGAAATCAATTTTAAATTACACTAGACATCAAGGGATACATTTTCTGTGTTTACCACTTTTTCTGTAGAGGGGTATAAGTAATTTTAAAATTAATTCTATACACTGCAATTATAATCACAGAAACAAAAACAATAAATAGAATAAAATTTTGCACGAATCTTGAAGCAGCATCCAAGGGCTGCTGCTCATCTTCAAGCTCCTGCCAAGGGACGGGATTAGCCCGACCTGGAGCTCATTTCAGGCCATTTCCGGCCACTCCGACCACCTCTCTGGTCGGCCACCACCAAAACCACCTTCATTGAGGTGGTGGTTATCGTCGGGCGGCGGCACGACCGTCGGAGGGGCGGTTTCCGACGAACTCACCACCTCCATTTTCCATGAAATTTCAAGGAATTTTTCTCTCCAATCCGGCTCATTTGATCCCGACTTCTCAACCTAAACAAGTCTAGATCTAGCAAGCATAGAGAGGAGAAGGATTGGACCTCATTTGGGGCATTCCCTTGCTCTAATCGCCGACCGCCATTTCCCCTCCTCCAAGCTTTGGGTGCCATCCGATTTCTTGCAAGGAGACCTCCAAACTCTCGGGAAATGGGGGGGGGGGGGGGGGGTTCACTACTCCGAGGCTTGTGAAGGTGATCGGGGGTTAATTGGGGGTGGTAGTGGTTTTAACCCCATATGCCATTAATGGCCTCTTCACCTCCCCTCCCATGGCCGACCCTATGCATCCCCCTGCCCTAATTGCCCCTAGAAATGGTTGGAATCTTCTCAAATTCATCAGAGAATATGAATGAGAGTGTAAGGGAGGGATGCCAAGGGGCGTGTCACCTTAATGGCCATGAATGGCCACTTTCTCTCTCCTCAAAATTGGGGAAAACCCCCATTTCTCTCTCCTAATCACCATGGACGAATTTCCACTCCCTCCCATGTTTAATATAGCCTACTAGGCTGGTTGACAACTCAAATTGGGCCTAGCCCAAAGGGATTGGGCTAGGTCCAAGTAATATGACCTAATTTGGACTAGTTTCACTTTTGGTCTTACTGGGCCCTAGGGTTGACCAAACCATGAAATTTTTATGCCATTGGATCCCCTATGAGGTTATGACCCTAGGGGTGTGATCAATCTGAAGTTGTGGTGGCCAATAGGGGTGTTTAATGGAAAATCACCATTTTGACCTAATATGGGTATTTTGGTCATTTTGCCCTGTGGTGACCCTAGGATGGGGATTTTTGGTCTACTAGGTCTCTTATGATGCTTTAGACCAAGAAGTGAAGTCAATTTCATATGGTGATGGTCAGTTAGGTCAATTGATGGGGGATTGACCATTTTGCCCTAATTAGGGTTCGGGTTGACTTTGGTCAACTTTGCCTATTTGACTGGCCCCAATGGGTCCTGAATGTCCCCCTGGGCTCCTAGATGGCCTAGGGGTGTTGTGGTGGGGTTACTGAGCCAAGTTAAAGTCCTTAAGTCAAACCCTAGGCTGAATATTTGGAAATTACTATTTGCAGATCAAGGTGTTGCAATCCCTACTTTTGGTCTGTGTCAAGGAGGTTCCTAAGCTACCAAGGCCTTGTCATGACCTAGTCATGACAAATTCACCTGGGGGTCTAGTTGTCTGGGGGATGTTACAAATCCCAACACATAATAAAAAAAATTTCGTCCCCGAAATTCAGGTTAAGCCTGCGGGGTTTCTACCAAAGTAATAAATTGTAACATCCCAAAATTTAGATTAGAGTTTACCTGAGGCGAAGAGCTCCGGGTATCTTTGATGCATTAAGTCCTGTGGATCCCAGGTGTGCTCCTCCTGGCCGTGATTTCTCCACAGAACCTTGACCAGTGGGACCTTCTTGCGGTGCAAGGAACGCATACCCATATCGTCAATCCAAACAGGCTCCATGTGCACTGACCGATCAGATGCTACCGGCCCATCCGTGGTGTCTATCTGCTGCTCTGGTCGTAATAGGGCCCTCCTGAGGGTGGAGACATGGAAGACGTCGTGCAGGCCCTCCTGCTCTGGTGGCAGCTCCAGCTTGTATGCCAAGGGACCGATCTGCTCCAAGATCCTGTAGGGCCCCATGTACCTCGGCCGAGCTTCTTCCTCCGTCCACGAACTCGAGAGACTCCGTGCATCGGCCGTATCTTCAAAAACACTCAGTCTCCTACCTGAAACTCCACCTGACAATGTCGTGCGTCATAATATTTGGCATGTCTGCTCTGCGCCTCTAATATCCTATCTTGTATCAGTCTCACCTGGGCCTCGGTGTCCTCCACAAATTCCGAGCCCAGGACCTTCGGATCCTCATCCTGTATCCATGACAGTGGAGTCCTGCACCTCCGTCCATATAGGGCCTCGTAGGGGGCCATACCTATACTGGCCTGATGACTGTTGTTGTATGAGAACTCTACCAGTGGCAGCATCTTCTCCCATGGCTCTCCTCGGTCTAGAATGCACAGATGTAGCAGGTCTTCTAATGTCCGATTTGTGCGCTCTGTCTGCCTGTTCGTCTGAGGGTGGAAGGCTGTGCTAAAAGTCAGTCGGGTGCCCAAGTATGCCTGAACTGACCGCCACTCCCTGGATGTAAACCGCCCATCACGATCTGACACTATCGTCTTGGGCACACCATCATAACGAATGAACTACTCCACAAACTTCCGCACCAGTACTCCAACTGAATCGTCCTTCCTGATTGGTATAAATCGAGCCACCTTGGTCAACCGATCAACGATCACTCAGATCGAGTCATTCCCTGTCCTAGATCGGGGAAGCCCATGTATGAAGTCCATGGCTACGTCATCAAACTTCCACTCCGACACCGGGAGTGGCTGCAACAATCCTGCGGGGTTCCTGCACTCTGCCTTCACAAGCTGACATGTCTCACAATGGGTCATGAAGCAAGTGCCATCATTCTTCATGCCCGGCCAGAACATAGTCTTCTTCAAATCAGTTGTCATCTTTGTGATCCCCGGGTGCACAGAATACCGGCTGCAGTGCGCCTCCGTCATAATATCCTCCCGGATCTGGCCACCCTCTGGTATATACACTCGTCCTCTGAAGCACACCAGGCCGTCCCTCCGTGTGTAATCTCCTGCAGTGCCTGCCTCCAGGGCTTGGAAGATGGGCTCTAACTTGGCATCCTGCCTCTGTCCTTATCTGACTCGGTCTCTGATGTCATCGGTGATGCCCATCGCGGCCAAGTACTCCTCATAGAGCTCAGGGTTGTCAGACGACACCAGAGTAATGTGCATGTCCTCTAGTCTCTGCAGCAGCTCCATAGACATCAGCTGAGGCTCTACTCCCGCTGTGGCGGCTCTCCTACTCAGTGCATCTGCTACCACGTTCACCTTCCCCGGGTGGTAGTGCATCTCGTACTGATAGTCAGATAGAAACTCCACCCACCGCCTCTGCCTGATGTTCAGTTCCTTCTGCGTGTCCACATACTTAAGGTTCTTATGATCTGAGTATATATCACAGTGGACTCCTGTAACGCCCCCACTCGTCACATGCCATATAACGGTGGGTCCGGTCGGGGGCCCACGCCATAGGTCACAGAAAAGTGGCGGAATTACTTGTGGTGATCAAATTCTATTCGCATCCTTAACTCAATCCATTCTAGCGCAGCATTTTTAAGTTGTATGAACTCAACTCCAGGAATGTCCACTAATACATAAATTCCACATTTATATATATCCAAACCAGGAATGTATACAACCCACACACACATGGCCTTAAGGACTTACAGGTTTATCTTTTTACATATATACAGGTTCGTACATCGGCACACAGGCCGGCCACACATGAAATCCAATCACGATTCACTTGGCCTTCAAGGGCCTTAGCAGCAAGCTTCCAAATCGCTCATTTCATTTCAAGCCGCAGCACCTGCAAGTAGACATCCACCAAAGAGCGGCAAACAAAGTAACAGTCAGCTACAGCTGACCAATTATAACGACCCTACCCCATGCCCGGGGCAGCGGTTCCTTCGCTGTATGCATTTGCAAGTAGAATAACTAACAATCACACACATCAAATCACAAATGCCGACCGCAGCCACACGCTTCGTGCACTCAGGGCACCTTATGGTGTATCGGAAACCCGTGGTAACACCACCAACGAATGGTAATTAACTTGTTGGCTGGCCGGTCCTAGTCACCCCAACATTCATGCTGGTTGCATTCCGCCCAAACCAAGCAGAGGTAGGTACCGCATGGCAAACATGAGCATTAATCCAACAGATCGACCCGCTTTTATTTCAGTGTAGCAAGTCGGGCTATCGCACGCTCCCGAACACTACCACCAATCGATTTCTCCAACATGCCCAGGTACAGGTTAGCCTTGCCCGTGCTCACATCGTCACTAGCGCACCGTGACGCGGGTCAGCCTTCCCTTCCTGGGTAGCCGCAGCTTTTCGCTCTCGCAGAGCAAACGAGCACACGCAGCGCTCACATCACAAGGATCTTCCGCAAAGCATCCAAGATCATATCCATGGCTAGCTCACGCATGAGCATACCATCCACACATAGCATTCATTCATCCAAGACACAAAGCACATAGCTCATCTTTGCAAACCCACGGAGTCTTCTCCGGTTTACCCATGATCATCACCAATCCAGACTAACGGTCCAGATGGGCTTCACACAGCATGCCTATGCCGTACTCCACAATTCCGGCTCTAGATGCAGACTCAACCACGGAATCACTTCGCGAATCCACCTTTTGGTGGAGGATTCCACGCATATGCATAAAGAAATGGCTTTGATGTCCAAGAAGGAGATTGTTACCCTTGAAGATCGCTTTGGTGCCATGAAGTAGCCGGACGGAAGTCACCGCCTTGACTTAACCTTCACGAATCAGATCTCGGATCTTCGCTCCACACTCCGCAGCTCCTCCAGTAGCTGGTTTTTCTTCCTCCTTCCTTCCCTTGCACTCCCCTCTTCTTTCTCTCTCTTGAAATGAGAAGAAGAAGAAGAAGAAGAGGAAGGGTTTAAATCCCCTTTTCCCCAGCCTTAGCAACACATGGACAGAGCCTACCATTGGATCCAGGAATACGGAATCAAACGGCTCAGAATTGTCCAGAAAAGCATGAACACGGCCTGACACGCCCTGTGACACGCCCGTGTCACAGGCCATGTCACTTAAGCGGCAGGCAACCGACTTAAAACCAGCCAGTACACGGCCGTGTAACACGCCCGTGTCACACCCTACACGCCCGTGTCCTACCTGACACGCCCGTGTTGGCCACCCGTGTACTTCAGGCTGCACAACCTCAAAATCACCGGAGACTCACACGGCCCTGGGAAACGCCCATGTCTCAGGCCGTGTGCCCATGACACGGTACCAGACACGCCACAGCTCAAAGTCGTCGGGCTGAGCTCGTCGACCGCGCTGACATGCCCTGTGACACGCCCGTGTCACAGGCTGTGTACCCCTACTAGACGATCGCCGCTCGACAATCGATGCTCGACGATCGACATTCGACGATCGACAAGCAAAATCGTCGAACCAAGGGGACACGCCCCCTGTCACGCCCGTGTTACAGGGAGTGACCACCCAAACACTTCGTCGACCAGACACCCACTCATCAAGCCAGGCACGACACGCCCTGGGACACGCCCGTGTCCCAGGCCGTGTCACCCCACCTGAAACCCAAATCTATTTTTGGGGTGTTACAACTTCGTAAAGGTAGTATCGCCATATCTTCAGTGCGAATACAACTGCTCCCATCTCCAGGTCGTGTACTGGATAGTTCTTCTCATGGGTCTTTAGTTGGTGGGAGGGATATGCTATGACGTGTCTGTTCTGCATCTGCACTGCTCCCATCCCCTGATATGATGCGTCAGTATACACTTGGAATCCTTCCTTCCCAGATGGACGGGCCAGAATAGGGGCTGAGATGAGTCGGTCCTTCAGCTCCTGGAAAGTTGCCTCACACTGTGGCGTCCACACAAAGGGCACATCCTTCTTCATCAAGGATGTGAGTGGAAGGGCGATCCGAGAAAACCCCTCCACGAATTTCCGGTAATAACCGGCAGGCCCCAGAAAACTCCGCACGTCCGTGGCCGTCTTCAGCGGCGGCCAATCCCCGACTGCCTGAATCTTTGCCGGTTCTACCGCAAGCCAAGCTCCGCTGATAATGTGGCCTAAGAAAGCCACCTCCTTCAACCAGAACTGACACTTGCTGAACTTCGCATAAAGGCGATGGTCCCGCAGTCTCTCCAAGGTCAGTGTCAGATGTCGTGTGTGGTCCTCCTCCGTCCTAGTATAGATAAGGATGTCGTCTATGAATACTATGACGAACACATCCAAATAAGCCTCGAAGACCTGGTTCATGAGGCTCATAAACGCCGACGGAGCATTCGTGAGCCCGAAGGGCATCACGATGAACTCATACAGTTCATATCTGCTACTGAAGGCCGTCTTCGAAATATCCTCCTCCTGCATCCGCAGCTGGTAGTAGCCTGACCTCAAGTCCAGCTTCGAGAAATAATGGGCTCCCTCCAGCTGATCGAACAACTCATCTATCCTTGGGAGCAGATAGGTATTTCGGACGGTCAGCCTGTTTAGTGCTCGATAGTCGATGCACAGGCGAAGAGTGCCATCCTTCTTCTTCACGAATAGGACCAGAGCTCCCCATGGCGAGGAGCTCGGACTAATAAATCCCGCTTCCACCAGCTCCTGCAACTGTTTCCTAAACTCCTCCAACTCCTTCGGGGCCATTCGATAAGGGGCCTTGGATACTGGCTTAGCCCCTGGTACTAACTGAATATGAAAGTCCTTCTCCCTATGCGGAGGCAGTCCTCGCAGCTTCTCCGGAAAAACATCGGTGTAGTAACGAACCACCGGAATGCTAGCAATCAGGTCCTTCTCCTCAGTCATCTCGAATAATACCTGATATACCTCGTCTCCCTGCATGTGGGCCTTGACGGCCTGAATAGATGAAAGGAGGCGGCGGGAAACCGGAGTAGTACCTTCGAATGTCGCATAAGTATCGTCGTGTCTCAGCACGACCCTCCTCGTCGTGCAGTAAATCTGGGCATGGTTCCAGACAAGCCATGTCATGCCCAAGACAAGGTCGAAGTCCGGCATTCTCAGGATCGTCGTCGGGGCCTCGAGTGTCAACCCGTCTATGGTAACCTCCAGGAGGCACTTCTCTGTGGACTGGATCTCCATCCCATTGGGGAGATGCACCCTCTTGGAGACTCCCGTATAATATCAAATCTGGTCCAGATCCCTGCCAAAATCCTCCGACACAAAGTTGTGTGATGCCCCCGTGTCGAATAGTGTATGGGCAGGCTTGTCGCACACCATCACCATTCCTAAATCAGTTTAAAAAACACTTAGGTGTAAAGTTTTCAAACCTAGGTTGTGTAGTAGTTCTACCAATACTTAATATGAGCAGGGAATAAATTCAAAACTAAAATTATTCTCATACCTGCAATAACCCTGTCCGGTTTCCGGGGTTGTGCTAGGTCCAAAGCGTAAATCTGCTCCCCATTCTGCCTGCGGTCGCCGCCCTGAAATCCGTGTCCGCATCCACGTCCACGACCTCCCATCTGGTGAGCCAGTGGTCCACCCCGTGCTGCAGTTGTGGCCCCATTCCTCATAGGGCAATTACTCTGAATGTGCCCTGGCTGATGGCAGTGATAGCACAGCTGCGGTGGGGGTGGTCCCTGCCCTATCCTGGGCACCTCCCTCATCTATAGCGGCTGCGGAGTCAGCACTGCTTGCTCCCTTGGCTCCTGCCCTTCCTTCTGACGGGGTTGATCCCCGTTCCTTCTCTCTCCCATGACCCGACCTCTCTGTGGGTCCATTCTCCCTCCTAGCACTGCATCATCCCCATGTCTCTTCCTACCCCGGACTACAAGTTGGTCCGCCTCCAGCTTCTTGGCCATCTCCAAGATCCTGGACCATGGTACCATCAGACACGAACAAGAGGGCCTACCTCAGGTCATCACGGAGGCCCTTGTAGAACCTCTTGGAGTAACCCACGTCATCCAGCTTGTAAGAATCCGCAAACCGGGCCAAATGAGTAAACTCCCGGTGATATTCCAGCACTGTCATGTTCCCTTGCTTCAGCTGCAAGAATCTATCCTCCAATTCGTCCCTTGCGGACTGCGGCACAAAATGCTCCAGTAGTGCCGCCCTAAAATCCTCCCAAGTAATGTCCGCGATCTCCACTTCCGCATATGTGGTGTCCATCACCGACTTCCACCACCTCTTTGCATGCGACTCCAGACAAGAAACCACCAAAGACACTACAAGGTCCATCGGGCACTGTATTCCCACCAACATCTCGTACATAATATCTAGCCACTCCTCTGTGCGCACTGCCGTCTCCGTCCCTAAGTACGATGGTGGGGCAAGGCCTCGGAATGCACTCAATCAGTTTGCTTCGGGGTTCGGCTTAGGAGCCAGAGCCTATTGTACCCTAAAGACCTCCACGATGGCCGTCAAAGTTTGTCCCAGCTCTGTCTGCTGCAACGGGGTCGGAGCCGGCGGGGGTGGAATCACATTCGGGGACGGAGGTGTCCCCTGCGGCAGGGGAGGATTCGTCGCACCCTACAAAAGATGGTCTTAAGTTTAGTAAATTGACCTAAAACTCTTTGTTATTAGTGAGCATTACACGTGATTCCTCCCATGGGCACACCATTGCTTCTGCTGCTAGTTTGTCCTCAAACTAAGCCCGCGCGGGGTGTCCCATGTTTTGTGGACTACATTCTGTCGGATCGAGGTTTCCACTGATACCACTTGTAAGAACCCATTTTTTTGCAACATATACCGGGTTCTTAGGCCCGGAACCGCCGTTTTTGCGGTGACACCATCCACCGGGATGGTCGGCACCACAAAACGCTGATCCTGCCGGCCATCTCAATCACCATCGACAGAATGTATAACGAATGAAAGTGTAAGCACCCAAGTCCACAATAGTATAAAGGAGGAAATCATGCGATAAATCAAGTCAACACCAGAAGAAAGTCTAAGTACCAACGCCAAAAAGTAAATATGGGCTTAAGCCCGGTACATGATAACCTCACTACAACCCACTCATAAAAGTAAAACTACTAATACTCGGCTCCACTCACGGATCCGGATGCCTGTCCACCCGTGCTACACTGGCCCATCTCCATCTGCACTGTACCCTGCTGGTGCTGCATCTCCTGCAGCTGTTCCCTGACTCCCATCCGGAGCACCTAAAATATGGTGGTCAAACGACCATCAGTCAAGCTAGACTCAGTCAACAATCCCCCACCCCTCTACCCGCGGCTCCTAGGCACCAGGCAGAAAGGAGTGAAAAGGAGGACCAAAAGCAGGGCGTAATCAAGCAGGTGACATCTACCCTAAGGAATAAAATAATAAGGTATGACAGGGGTATCACAATAATTAAACATGGGTAAACAAGTGTGTAACAAAAGTAAACAGTAAGGAGTAGTAAGTAAGTAAAAGCAGTAAGAAGAGTAAGTAAGAGAAACAGTAAATATGATCGTTGATTTATAGGAACTACCCCTATAGACCAAGGGGTCATTTTGCAGGGCCTATCGTATAAAATGTCCCATACCATTTTATACGATAGGTGTCAGGGGTTAAATGAAATGATTATGCTATGACGTGCAAGTATGCTATGGTATGCACATGCAAGTGCAACTCACACACACGACTCTATGCGCACAGACCTTTAGTTCCCCATTTTGGAGTAAGCTAAACTCTCAGGAGCCTCCGCCGAGGCAAAACGGAGAGAGTGGGTTGCGCCTCTCCACTCCTAGATTGGTAAACAGACTACTCAGTCTAGCCCCTCTCGTACGTTCCCGTACTATTCCTAGCAAACCAGCTAGTCTCCCCGAGTCAACTTACCGACGACGGTGTGTTCGATTGTCCAATACCGAGGACCCACCACTGTTATGCACATGCAACCATGAGAGTTTGTATCTAATTATAGTACCGAGCCTCTAGCTCTTTAGACTACTGAGCCTACTAGTTCACCATGCTCCCGAGCCTATGGCTCCCCAGACTAATCAAGTCTCCTTTTTCCAAGTCCCCGAGCATCCAGCTCTCCGGACTTCCAAATCAATACCGAGTCCATTTAACTCTACCAGTAAGCCCTTAGTCCACGGGCCTACGCTATCCTTTCACTACCAATTTATCTCCCTACGTGTACAAGTGTGAGTGTAAGTTGAAACTATTAATAGGGTTACTCTTGCCCATATTATTCCTAAGGTTTAAGGTTAACCCTGGACTTCCCGAGGTCTACCCGGTGAGGGGCACAGCGGTACTAGGAACTATGATGGGATGAAGCCCAAAGTTCCCTTTCCAAAGCACTTAATGTTATTGATTTCTACCCTTGATGAATCCTCTCTTTTATTTCAGTGTGACTACCCTAAGTGTGTTTGAGCTCTCCAAGTTAACCTATTTCTGATCTATCCATTATATGCAAATGAAAGTCCACCTAGTGTCAACTAGTTTCACCTATGGGGGGGGGGAATAGGTGACGTGCAGCGTTTTTGCGGAATTTTAAGATTGTACCTGCATAATAAAAATAAACAGCACAGCACACAGAATACACAGGCAATTTATAGTGGTTCCCCGACTCGGGTACATCCACTTTCCCCCTTCGACCTATCTCCCAATAAGGGATGACTCGGTCACTTCTCCAATAGGATTGAAATCCAATCCTTGCACTATCGGAAGGAACCCTTCCACACGTAGGAGTCAACACTCCCACAAACCGGGTTGCACCCAACCCTTACAATCACGGAACAAACGTTCCTTTACAACAAAAGTAAAACTAGAATGTACACGAGATACAAACTTCGTTTGGAGACTACGGTGTTCCTCTTCGTTTGACGACGTGTTCGTGAAGTCAACGAAGAGTCTACAACCCTAGATCTCTCTTGGAGAGGATCTCCCCAGAACCGGCGGCGGCAATACGAGCGGCGGCTTGGTTCGGGATCGGCGGCAACGACGGTGCGCGGCTGCTGTATTTTGAGATCCAAACTTCGTAGCGAAGCAAGCTAGGTCTACCAACGGTCACACTAGGATCAATCGTCTCGATCGATTCGGATGGGGAAGATTTTCCCGATCTACAAATCGAGAGACAAGAGATCTCCGGTTAGACACGTGAGACGCTGAGCTTAGCTAAGCTTCTATCAACCGGAGATCTGGATGAAACCACGATCAAGATCGGCGATCTACACTCTCGTGCGACGACGGAGGCGGCGGCGGAAAATCATGAACTAGGTCAAGTCGCGGCTCTGCTTTGTATATCTATTTCCGTCACCCTATACTGTTCAAACATACGCCTGTATATATACTGTAGACACTTTCAATATGACCGTTGTGGGTCCCACAAGTAGAATCCCGAAATCCGGTTCAAAATAGTCCAGCGGCAGAATCCGGTCCAGCAGCTTCCAGAGAAAACGCCAAGTAAAAATCGGCGAGAATCGCAGGTGATTCTCGACGAATCGGCGAGAATCAGTTAGTGATTCTCGACGATTCGTCGAGAATCACTAGTGATTCTCGCCGAATCACTTTTTGATTCTCAACGAAAGTTACTTGGTATTCACGATCTGCTCAGCGATGGGTTCGGCGAGAATCACTAGTGATTCTCGCTGAATCTTACTTGGCCCGGTTTTGAGGCAGTCGGATAGAGTCGGCGAGAATCACTAGTGATTCTCGACGATTCGGCAAGAATCACTAGTGATTCTCGCCGAATCGGCGAGAATCACTTGGTGATTCTCGTCGAATTATACTTAGACGAATTTTCGTCTTTCCACCCATGATGAGCTCCTTGACCTATCCTTGCTCCTTGTCTGCTCTTGCAAGATTACAGCCCTGTACTTGAAAGTAAGTGCACTCCAATAGAGAGAGTACACGTAGGCCAACACACTGATCTGCTCAACGAGGGATTACGTCGTGCAGACCCGTGTATATTGAC
This sequence comes from Platanthera guangdongensis, assembly GCA_039583875.1. NCBI lineage: Eukaryota > Viridiplantae > Streptophyta > Magnoliopsida > Asparagales > Orchidaceae > Platanthera > Platanthera guangdongensis. The sequence goes on from CM077159.1 coordinate 138,942,314, forward strand.
CTACTGCGCCCTGACATTGGTGTGCACTTAGCGTGGAATAACTGCAAGCACAATTTAAGAAGTTTCATCAAATACATTGTGAATTCATCTTAGCTTGACAGGTGGCTTCCTCAAATCCAGGTGATTGTGGATACAATACCCAACAATATCCCCCTATTTGACGAAGCCAAAACCCTACTAGCTAAGATGAATAACACCAATCAAATAATAAAAACAGCATTCAGAAGTTAAACATACAGCACAAGAGAATATAAGCAACCAGATCAGGACTTGAGTCATTCACAAATTCAAATATATATACCAATATATATATATACACATATAATCTCAGAATTGTTCATATAATAACAATAAGCATTAAATGTTCTTAAGAGAAAATGACAAGCTATAAATTGTTGACTATTTTTCCTTAGCTAAGTCATCCTTGAGTTTTTGCGCCAAGTACTTCTTCCTTTGCCTCTCCATATACTCTTTAGGCTTCGGATAATATCTGGGAGGAGGAACTTTATCTGCATCCGTGTTGTTTCTAAAGAAGATGTTTCGTTTCACTTCATACGTCTTGTGCATTTCCCACTCATACTGGCTATATACTTCGTTTCGATTGAGTTCTCCTTTTTCTTGTAGCTAGAAGGTGTCCAAGATGATGTTCTTTGAAACTGGACTCCACTTTTCATTTCGTACTTCCTCCTCACTCATTCTAATTCTCTTCTCAGCAAGTGTCTCCTTAGATGTCCCTTCTTGAGCTTGTCTCTTGCCCCTGGCTTTTGTTAGGGCCTCTTGGTCAAACATGCTCCTCAGTTTAGCTTTGGAAATAGCCCTAGCATCAGCTTCACTTATGGGAACATCTGCAGCACTTGCACTTATTCCCTCAGCGGCCGTAGAAGTCTCAGGAGCATGAAAATCCGCAGGATGTTCAGGCAAGGGGATGCCTAATGCCTGGTGGAGCATCCACCAGCAGCTGTCATAGACATATTTGTTTGACTGTTCGAAGTTTGTTATCATGATTTCTTGAAGCTCGGCCATCTTAGCTATATATTCCTTCTCCCCCTTTTTGGCTTCGACTGCGATGGAATTTGCATAGGAGTGCAGTGAGTCATCAATATGCTTGGTAGTCCGGGAGAATTCAGTGACCAAGGCCTGCTAGTTTGCGTTGAGAGTTACCATATTACCGTCAAACTTTTGAATGTTGTTTGCTACAACATGAGCATTCTGATTCACGACCGCAAGAGTATCGATGTTCTTTTTCAATCCGGCCATAAGAAGTGTGACAGCTTGGCCGGCCGCGGTATACTTTTCTTCAAATTTCTTGTCCATCACGTCAAGTTTATGATTGATCTCCACCATATTCTTGAGCATGAGATTTTCAGATTCCTTAATCCTGTTCAGCATTTTATTTTGGGCTTTTTCAAAAGAGGTCTTAAGCTCATCCACTATGCCCTGAATGATATTCACTGTGTGAGTGGCTATATCATCTCGTAGAGGAATATTCTGAGGCACTTCTTGGCCTTGCTCTTCAGCAGAAGCACCTGTAGAGCTAGACACCAGCACAGTCTCTAATGGAGGAATACTTGCAGCATCTGCAGATTTCTCGGACTCCCCCTCCACTTGTGCACCAATGTTCTCAGGAACGCTCTCAGGTGCGTGCTTGTCAGATGGAGGTTCAATGAGATCCTGAGTCTCCAATGCTTCTTGTCACTCATTGTCATCATTCTCTCCTTCATCATCCATGATATCATCTTCATCAGCATCATTTTCCAACTCTTCATCAACAGCCTCCTCTACCGCACCTCCGGCTCCTAGATTGTTCAGGTTCAGGGCCTCCTCATTCTCCGGCACAGCCTCACTTTCTTCTTGTATTTCTGCCATAGCATCCCGGGCCATCTGGGAGATGTCAGATACTATGTCAGCATGAGTGGGTAGAGACTCCCCCTCAATTCCTGCAGTCAAAGTATCAGGAATTTCACTGGGGGTTGCTGCTGGAGATACTTCCTGTGGTTCTTCCAAGGCAGCCTGCCCAATTCGCCTCTCACATCTGTCAAACACACTTGAGTCCATTTTCTTTAAGTAGTGTATAGGAACACCTTTGCTCATGTCATAATTGTCTCCATTCAGCTGATTGAGATATAGACTTATGAGTCGGCCAAAGCTCGGAGATCGCAGGGTGTCCTTTATCTTCTCAAACAGCAGCTCCCCCCAGTTGAACCTTTTTCTGCAGACAATGGCCACCAGGATCTTGAACATGTCTGCAGAGATATGATCATGAGAGCCTGCTTTGCAGATGAGTGCTTTTCCGATTATGTCTGATAGAAGCTTCCCTTATTCATTCATATCCTTGCGCTTTATTGACCGAGTTCCTCGTGGGAGACCACAGAATAAGAGAGTCATGCTTTTGTCTTCTTCCTCAAGATAGTCCTCGTGCTCCGAGCTAGAGAGCTGCAGGAAGCGGGTCAGCTTGCTGGCAGACATCTTGATCTTCTCCCCAGCCACCTTGCTTTTGTTAAGAGAGTCGCCATTCCGGATTCTTGCTGTAGCGAAGAACTCCAGCACCTCTTTGTCTAGGATTTTGCACGGGTGCTCCAGGACAAATGAGAGCCCAGCCTCTTCCAGCATCAGAATAATGTTTCTGAATTCGTCAGAGGCCTGAGAGAACCCTGTGCGAACCAGCTCGCATCCAGTGACTAGCTCCCAGCGGTTGTCCTTGGAGCCATTGCAGATCTAGGGAGAGAAGCCCTACTCTACGCTTAATGAACAGTAAAAATGGGAGCGTCACTAGTGATAACGTTCAAGTACGGGTGAGGAAGAGGTTACCTAAAGGCGTATACGGGAGTGAGTTGGTGAGCTTCCTGCGAGACAACGGAAACTTTCACGACTCAGAGAGATACCTTTGGGAAGACCTTCGGTGGAGAACTTGCGGGAAACAACGATGGAGACCTTCGGTGAGTAGGAGAGTTTCCTGCGGAGTTCGGCGGGATTCGACGGAAGCCTGTGCGATTCCTGGTGGGTTACTTACGGGAAGACGATGGAGAACCTTGCGGGATTTGGCGAAGACCGTGCGGGATTCGACGAGAACCTTGCGAGAAGACGATTCGACGAGCTTCCTGCGGGTCGGCGGAAGAAACCTTGCGCGATTCCTAAGGAATGTGAAGAGTCGGCGGGAATTCTTCCTTAAATGTGATTCTTCTTGATCCTTCGGCGAGAATGGGATTCTCCTTAAATGCCAAGCTCGACGAGTTAAATGGGATTCTTACGGTTTCCGTTTGTCTAAGTTAATTTGAAAGTCTTCTAACTATATAGATACTCCTTAAAGCCAAGCTATTAGGATTTGAGCCGGCTTTTCCATACATTTATTGATGGCAAGGTTTCCAATGATGTATTTTCGTTGCCGAGATTTCCAACGACATATCTTTGTTAGTTTTCAGTGAATTAATTTACGCCTACAGATGTTAGTTCTCGAATCTACCAGTGGAATTTCCGATAACTCTTTAATGATGTATCTAATCTTTATATTCACCTTGTTGACCTATCCTTAGATGAGAACACATATACGTATAAGCATAAGTATAATTATACATATATATATATATATATATGTGAATGTGGATACAATATGACTCAAGTCCTTGAAACGATCAAAAGTACCTGGGATAATGAGAGTTATCATATAGTCCCTCAGGTAAAACATATTAGGATCTCAATGTGAGTATGCCCAAGTAGATATCACATCTGTTATTCCAGACGCTTGTTCCAATTTAGTCTTGAGCCACCTACTGTCTAGTTCCCATCATTTTTACGGGAACCTAGACTACCCTGCAAGAAAGAATTACTTTACCTTAGGAACCCAAATCATATTGGGTCCTAGGTTCCTGTTAGCATAAGCACTCGACTGCCTTCCCCCAGAAAACCTGTCAGGAAGACTACCTCTGTCCCGTGAATGTGGATAAGCCCTTGCCTTTGGCACAGAGGGGTTGTGCCAACAGTCGATGGCAAAGTGTCCCACTTTGCCACAACACCAACACGGGTGAATATTGTATCGCCGTTTCTGACCTGATCTAATGACTGAGGTAGTCACGGTCCCAGGTCTAAATGGGATAGGGCATGATCTCCTCACAAAAGTTTCCTCTTCCACCGTGACACGTAGAAGGGTGGAAGGAGTGCATGTTGCAAGCGGCATGTGGCCGGGGAGGTGGTGCCTTCCTTTCAGGCATCCCCCTTCCTGAGGCCTCATGAAAACTTACACCATGACTTCTAACCTCCCTATCCTGTGTCCTCAGGTGATGAGAAGTCTTCTGTGAGCTGGGACATGCAGATTCGCACCGAGTTGGGGCAGTGGCAGTGAATACAAAGAGGCTCAGAATGAGCCTTAGGTATTCTCTCATGGGTGGCCACGACGGCCCTTGCACTACGGGTGTCTCCACATGGTGACAGATCACCCTTGCAGTGACCACGACTATTCCTGTGGTCATACCTGAAGGCATGATGGGTTGCCTTCCTGCTTGGAGTGGGGGGTCGGAATACCGTTTCCCCATTTCTCCACGAATTGATAATCCGGGAGATCCACCAGTTTTCTTGCTTTCTCTTTATAGCATCAACCTTGGAAAAGTTTGATACTATTCTTTTCTCAATCTCTAGACTACTCTCTAGAGCTGAGATCTTAGAGTCCTTGACCTTGTTGGATGCCAATTGGAGAACCAACAAGATCTTCAGTCGAGCAATCTCTTGAGCTTGCTCCTCAGCAAGTAGGTTGCTTTTCTGAAGGGCTCTCTTCAGGGAATCAGAATCTTCTGAAGGAAAGCAGATCCTGTCTTCAGAAATTTCCAGAGATACGGGGCAGGATGAAGAGGTTACCTGCTCTTCTGGGTCACTGTCATTAGAGGCAGTGACCATTGTCTCATCCTCATCAGAGCTGCTTTCCTCACTTGCCTCTTCAGTCTCTGACACGGACACTGGAGCTCTGATGTTGTCCAAGAGATCCATGCCTTCATCCTCAGAGGTGAGGACCCCCACATAGGCTTCATCCTCTGGTTGACAGCAGATTTCAGCTTTCTCTAACCCCCCATCAGTTCTGAGATCATCTCCCACATAGATTTAGCCGTCCTACATTTTTCCAATCTAGAGCGAGAAGCTCCAGACCAGATATCCATGATAATTTAACGAATCCTCTGGTCCAATTGAAATAATGAAAGTTCCGTCTCTGACATCTCAGCAATGCACTTGGGTACTTGGATTCCAAAGTCGGAGGTCTTCATAGGGATAAACAGGACCCTCTTTCAGGATGAAGGATGCTCGAGGATCGATAGCATCCAAATGATATGATACTCTCATCCTCCAGACGGGATAATAATCCTTTGTGCATGAGGGGAGTTTCAGTGGCGATATCTCATAATCCAGCTCCATGCTTCTGACACTGGTGGCAGGATTCTACTCAAGGTGTAAACCTTTTTGATGAGTAACCTCCCTCTGATACCACTTGAAAGTCCACATAGTGTCAACTAGTTTCACCTATGGGGGGGGGGGGAATAGGTGACGTGCAGCGTTTTTGCGGAATTTTAAGATTGTACATGCACAATAAAAATAAACAGCACAGCACACAGAATACACAGGCAATTTATAGTGGTTCCCCGACTCGGGTACATCCACTTTCCCCCTTCGACCTATCTCCCAACAAGGGACGACTCGGTCACTTCTCTAATAGGATTGAAATCCAATCCTTGCACTATCGGAAGGAACCCTTCCACACATAGGAGTCAACACTCCCACAAACCAGGTTGCACCCAACCCTTACAATCACGGAACAAACGTTCCTTTACAACAAAAGTAAAACTAGAATGTACACGAGATACAAACTTCGTTTGGAGACTACGGTGTTCCTTTTCGTTTGACGACGTGTTCGTGAAGTCAACGAAGAGTCTACAACCCTAGATCTCTCTTGGAGAGGATCTCCCCGGAACCGGCGGCGGCAATACGAGCGGCGGCTTGGTTCGGGATCGGAGGCAACGACGGTGCGTGGCTGCTGTACTTTGAGATCCAAACTTCGTAGCGAAGCAAGCTAGGTCTACCAACGGTCACACTAGGATCAATCGTCTCGATCGAATCGGATGGGGAAGATTTTCCCGATCTACAAATCGAGAGACAAGAGATCTCCGGTTAGATACGTGAGACGCTGAGCTTAGCTAAGCTTCTATCGACCGGAGATCTGGATGAAACCACGATCAAGATCGGCGATCTACACTCTCGTGCGGCGACGGAGGTGGCGGCGGAAAATCACGAACTAGGTCAAGTCGCGGCTCTGCTTTGTATATCTATTTCCGTCACCCTATACTGTTCAAACGTACGCCTGTATATATACTGTAGACACTTTCAATATGACCGTTGTGGGTCCCACAAGTAGAATCCCGAAATCCGGTTCAAAATAGTCCAGTGGCAGAATCCGGTCCAGCAGCTTCCAGAGAAAACGCCAAGTAAAAATCGGCGAGAATCGCAGGTGATTCTCGACGAATCGGCGAGAATCAGTTAGTGATTCTCGACGATTCGTCGAGAATCACTAGTGATTCTCGTCGAATCACTTTTTGATTCTCAACGAAAGTTACTTGGTATTCCCGATCTGCTCAGCGATGGCTTCGGCGAGAATCACTAGTGATTCTCGCCGAATCTTACTTGGCCCAGTTTTGAGGCAGTCGGATAGAGTCGGCGAGAATCACTAGTGATTCTCGACGATTCGGCGAGAATCACTTGGTGATTCTCGTCGAATTGTACTTAGACGAATTTTTGTCTTTCCACTCATGATGAGCTCCTTGACCTATCCTTGCTCCTTGTCTGCTCTTGCAAGATTACAGCCCTGTACTTGAAAGTAAGTGCACTCCAATAGAGAGAGTACACGTAGGCCAACACACTGATCTGCTCAACGAGGGATTACGTCGTGCAGACCCGTGTATATTGACCTACTGCGCCCTGACATTGGTGTGCACTTAGCGTGGAATAACTGCAAGCACAACTTAAGAAGTTTCATCAAATACATTGTGAATTCATCTTAGCTTGACAGGTGGCTTCCTCAAATCCAGGTGATTGTGGATACAATACCCAACAGCAAACCATGCTAAGCTACATGGTGCTCCCATTAGGGGGTACCATAATTACTCTTCCAATAGTTCCCTAACAATTACTGGGAGTCTACCATGACCTATTAAGACTAAATCCAGAGTCTCATAATTTTCCTAACTATGTGGGCATTTAATTTAATTAACCCTAGACTCCAAATGCCCTACTTTGAACATGAAGTACTCTCTAAGTTCAGAAAAAAATCACCACAAAATTATGATAAATACTAAGTGATATTTAAACAGTAAATCCAAGGTTTGAGAATTTTCAGAGGTGATTAAACCTACCTTTCGTAATTTAGAACTTAAGGTCAATAATACCATCTAATGATGAAAAGGCCTGCTATATTGTTCTAAAAATTATAATAAAACTCCAGTATGACTATAATGGCCTAAACAATACCCTAAAAGTAGTCTCATAATTTTTACAGTGAATAGTAGCCCCTAATTTAATTTATAACCATTAATTCCATAATCATTGATTAATGAAGAAAGTACTGTAAACACTCATCTAATAATTATAAGAAAATTCCAGAAGTCTGATGATAATCTAAAATCAACAGTAATCAAGTTTTACAATTTTCCTCAAAAATGAAGGGTTCTAAATCTAATTAAATGTAAACTTCCAAATTTACAGATTTGTGAAGTAAGTATTAGTTTTATTCATCTAAAAATCATGGAAAAATTAAAGGTCAATAATAATGGTCAGAAACACTCTGTGACCTAATTTCATAATTTGTTTGACAATATTGGGGCTCTGTTCCTATTTTTGATCAGAAACCACAAATCGTAATTTTATGAAGCAAGTACTTGAAAAAGTCATCTAAAAATTTAAACAATAATACATAGGGCTCTATCATGATATAAAATGTCATATTCTAAGGTTTCACAATTTTGCAATAAACAGAAACTTCACAATCAACATAGTAATCTTTAAGGGCACATCTACGGTTGAAAAGGAAGTACTGATTTTATTAGCCCAAAAAATTCCACGAAATTTAATTTAGGAATACTACTACGATAGAACTACTTTGCCCAAATTTCAAGTGATTTTAAAGTGATTTGATAGCCTAATACTCCAAATTAGTTTTAGTGCCCTAAACTAGGGTTAGGGTTTTGAGGGGGTTTAAGGCTTCCAAATTCCATAAACGTTTAACCAGAGTACTATACTAACCCTATGGTACTCTCCACCACTTTTCAATTCATTCCAAGGTCATTTGACCCCATGACCTTCAAACCCTAAAAATCCCCATTAAGGGACCTACCCTAGGGTTCTAGGGCTACCCTACTCTTAACCATCCCAAATTCCATTGGAGGGTGTCTCATACCATAGAGAGTCAGTGGCCAAAATATCAGTCTCTGTTGAGGTGATTTGACCACTCAAAACCCAAAGGGGGTGTTTTGACCTAATTAACCCTATAAAGGTCAACCTAGGGTTGGATAAAACCTAATCAAAACATCTCCAAAGGAGATGAAATTTTTACCAGAGCCATAACATGCTCTCTAAGATCACCCACCTAAATTTGGGGGGATTTTGAGGTGTTTATGACACCTAATTAATTTTTAATTGGTTTATTAACTTTTTTAAATACTATAGAACAATTTTTTCCAAAAATTATGATTTTTGGATATGTCCTAGATATAGTTAAGAATAGCCGATCCCCAAAATTTCAGATTATTTGAATGTTTGGTTTGGAGTGGGCACTTAAATTAATCTCTAGACAGCCTTATGGATAGACCTCATCAAAATGAGTGTTGTGGTCTAACCAGGACTCCAAATTGAGTGAAATCAATTTTACATTACCCTAGACATCAAGGGCTACATTTTCTATGTTGATCACATTTTCTGTAGGTGGGTATAAGTATTTATAAAAATTAATTCTATACACTACAATTATAATCACAGAAAAAAACAATAAGTAGAATAAAATTTTGCACGAATCTCGAAGCAACATCCAAGGGCTGCTGCTCATCTTCAAGCTCCAGCCAAGGGACGGGATTAGCCTGACCTGGAGCTTATTTCAGGCCATTTTCGGCCACTCCGACCACCTCCCTGGCCGGCCACCACCACCACCACCTTCATTGAGGTGGTGGCTATCGTCGGGCGGCGGCACGGCCGCCGGAGGGGCGGTTTCCGACGAACTCACCACCTCCATTTTCCATGGAATTTCAAGGATTTTTTCTCTCCGATCCAGCTCGTTTGAGTGCTACTTCTCAACCTAAACAAGTCTAGATCTAGCACGCATAGAGAGGAGAAGGATTGGACCTCATTTGGGGCATTCCCTTGCTCTAATCGCCGGCCGCCATTTCCCCTCCTCCAAGCTTTGGGTGCCATCCGATTTCTTGTAAGGAGACCTCCAAACTCTCGGGAAATGGGGGGGTTTCACTGCTTCGAGGCTTGTGAAGGTGATAGGGGGGTTAATTGGGGGTGGTAGTGGTTTTAACCCCATATGCCATTAATGGCCTCTTCACCTCCCCTCCCATGGCCGACCCTATGCATCCCCCCTGCCCTAATTGCCCCTAGAAATGGCTGGAATCTTCTCAAATTCATCAGATAAGATGAATGTGAGTGTAAGGGAGGGATGTCAAGGGGTGTGTCATCTTAATGGCCATGAATGACCACTTTCTCTCTCCTCAAAATTGGGGAAAACCACCATTTCTCTCTCCTAATCACCATGGCCGAATTTTCACTCCTTCCCATGTTTAATATCAGCCTACTAGTCTGGTTGACCACTCAAATTGGGCCTAGCCCAAAGGGATTGGGCTAGGTCCAAGTAATATGACCTAATTTGGCCTAGTTTCACTTTTGGTCAAACTGGGCCCTAGGGTTGATCAAACCATGAAATTTTGTGCCATTGGATCTCCTATGAGGTTATTATCCCTAGGGGTGTGATCAATCTGTAGTTGTGGTGGTCAATAGGGGTGTTTAATGGAAAATCACCATTTTGACCTAATAGGGGTATTTTGGTCATTTTGCCCTATGGTGACCATAGGATGGGGATTTTTGGTTTACTAGGTCTCTTATGATGTTTTAGACCTAGAAGTGAAGTCAATTTCAATTCATTCCAAGGTCATTTGACCCCATGACCTTCAAACCCTAAAAATCCCCATTAAGGGACCTACCCTAGGGTTCTAGGGCTACCCTACTCTTAACCATCCCAAATTCCATTGGAGGGTGTCTCATACCATAGAGAGTCAGTGGCCAAAATATCAGTCTCTGTTGAGGTGATTTGACCACTCAAAACCCAAAGGGGGTGTTTTGACCTAATTAACCCTATAAAGGTCAACCTAGGGTTGGATAAAACCTAATCAAAACATCTCCAAAGGAGATGAAATTTTTACCAGAGCCATAACATGCTCTCTAAGATCACCCACCTAAATTTGTGGGGATTTTGAGGTGTTTATGACACCTAATTAATTTTTAATTGGTTTATTAACTTTTTAAAATACTATAGAACAATTTTTTCCAAAAATTATGATTTTTGGATATGTCCTAGATATAGTTAAGAATAGCCCATCCCCAAAATTTCAGATTATTTGAATGTTTGGTTTGGAGTGGGCACTTAAATTAATCTCTAGACAGCCTTATGGATAGACCTCACCAAAATGAGTGTTGTGGTCTAACCAGGACTCCAAATTGAGTGAAATCAATTTTACATTACCCTAGACATCAAGGGCTACATTTTTTATGTTGATCACATTTTCTGTAGGTGGGTATAAGTATTTATAAAAATTAATTCTATACACTACAATTATAATCACAGAAAAAAAACAATAAGTAGAATAAAATTTTGCACGAATCTCGAAGCAACATCCAAGGGTTGCTGCTCATCTTCAAGCTCCAGCCAAGGGACGGGATTAGCCCGACCTGGAGCTCATTTCAGGCCATTTTCGGCCACTCCGACCACCTCCCTGGCCGGCCACCACCACCACCACCTTCATTGAGGTGGTGGCTATCGTCGGGCGGCGGCACGGCCGCCGGAGGGGCGGTTTCCGGCGAACTCACCACCTCCATTTTCCATGGAATTTCAAGGAATTTTTCTCTCCGATCCAGCTCGTTTGAGTGCTACTTCTCAACCTAAACAAGTCTAGATCTAGCACGCATAGAGAGGAGAAGGATTGGACCTCATTTGGGGCATTCCCTAGCTCTAATCGCCGGCCGCCATTTCCCCTCCTCCAAGCTTTGGGTGCCATCCGATTTCTTGTAAGGAGACCTCCAAACTCTCGGGAAATGGGGGGGTTTCACTGCTTCGAGGCTTGTGAAGGTGATAGGGGGGTTAATTGGGGGTGGTAGTGGTTTTAACCCCATATGCCATTAATGGCCTCTTCACCTCCCCTCCCATGGCCGACCCTATGCATCCCCCCTGCCCTAATTGCCCCTAGAAATGGCTGGAATCTTCTCAAATTCATCAGATAAGATGAATGTGAGTGTAAGGGAGGGATGTCAAGGGGTGTGTCATCTTAATGGCCATGAATGACCACTTTCTCTCTCCTCAAAATTGGGGAAAACCACCATTTCTCTCTCCTAATCACCATGGCCGAATTTTCACTCCTTCCCATGTTTAATATCAGCCTACTAGTCTGGTTGACCACTCAAATTGGGCCTAGCCCAAAGGGATTGGGCTAGGTCCAAGTAATATGACCTAATTTGGCCTAGTTTCACTTTTGGTCAAACTGGGCCCTAGGGTTGACCAAACCATGAAATTTTGTGCCATTGGATCTCCTATGAGGTTATTATCCCTAGGGGTGTGATCAATCTGTAGTTGTGGTGGTCAATAGGGGTGTTTAATGGAAAATCACCATTTTGACCTAATAGGGGTATTTTGGTCATTTTGCCCTATGGTGACCATAGGATGGGGATTTTTGGTTTACTAGGTCTCTTATGATGTTTTAGACCTAGAAGTGAAGTCAATTTCATATGGTGATGGTCAGTTAGGTCAATTGATGGGGGATTGACCATTTTGCCCTAATTAGGGTTACGGTTGACTTTGGTCGACTTGACTTGTTTGACTGGCCCCAATGGGTCCTGAATATCCCCCTGGGCTCCTAGATGGCCTAGGGGTGTTGTGGTGGGGTTACGGAGCCAAGTTAAAGTCCTTAAGTCAAATCCTAGGTTGAATACTTGGAAATTACTATTTGTAGACCAAGGTGCTGCAATCCCTACTTTTAGTCTGTGTCAAGGAGGTTCCTATGATACCAAGGCCTTGTCATGACCTAGTCATGACAAATTCACCTGGGGGACTAGTTGTCTGGGGGATGTTACATATGGCCTCTTGTTGGCCAAGATTATAGACTTGAGGTTGCGCTTAATATGCAGTTGATTCCACCAATGCCTTTCCCTTTTCGTCATAAGTCGCACCCGTCTTTTTCTCCCCTTTTGGAAGGCCATTTCAACAATCTCGAGCTATATGACCCATCTTACCACATGTATAACATGTGAACAGACATCTTCCAAATGGTGCTCCAAACGTAGGTGAAGAAGGAGCCGACGCAGAAGTTTTAGGCTTCTTTTTCCACCGCCGATACCCAGATTTTGAAGAACTAGGTACCTTGAACTCTGGCTTCTTCCCTGCCAAGTCATTCTTACGCTGCATGCGCTTCATGTACAGTTCGAGGGAGCGGGCCATATTGACCAAGGTAAGAAAACCCTACGTCATCGGTACTGAGAGAAGCAGCCGGAGATCATCTCTCAGCCCTTCATAGAACCGATTTGTTTTTCACTCCTCGTCTGCAAATTTAAAGCCTGCATATCTTCCCAATCTCGTAAACTCGTGCAAGTAGTCATCCACTGACTTCTTGCCTTGAGTTAGCCTTTGAAATTTTTTCTCCATCTCATTCCACTATGCCGATGGAAGGTATCTTGCCAGAAAACACCTTGAGAACTCCTCCATTGAGATCTCAATCAATGGTCGACCGACAAACTGGTGCCGCTCTAGCTCATCCCACCATAGTCTCGCCTCACCATCCAGCAAGAAGGTAGTCACAGTGACTTTTTGCCACTCCTCCATTTCAGTTGCCGTCGAGACTCTCTTTATTCTTGAGAGCCAGTCTTCGGCTTGTGTAGGGGTTCTGGTACCCGCAAACACGGGAGGATTGAAACTCATAACGTACTTCAATTGATTTTTCATCGCTCTCCTTACGGCCACAGACTCAACGGTCACTTGTCTCACTGCTACGTGCTCAACTACGTCAACCGGTTCCTAGAATACTAGAGGGGTAGGAGGTTATTTCTGACCTCCTGGTTGCGCATTGATCAATGAAAACACGGCTTCAGCAACCAACCGTATAGTTTTCGCAGAAGGAGGAAGTGTTGGCACCTGATTTGGTTCATTACTCTCCACCGAGCATTGGGGTTCTTACTTCCCTGCACCACTTCTAGTCGCCAACAATATGAAACACATAATTAAGCAACTAAGAATATTTCCAAAAGCAATTATAGGAACATACAAGTTCCTTAAACATGTATATTTGCATTCCCAAGTGGGCATTCATGGGTTCATTTAGGTTATCACGACAATGCACTTCACATGTGCTCACCACCCATTAAAAGAATTCGACCACGAATTCAGATAAGAAAGACCGAGAATGGAATCTGATACCAATTTTGTAACGCCCCCATCCATCGCACAGCATATGACAGAAGGTCCGGCCGGGGCGCGGCGCCATATACCACGGACAGGTAAAGGAGTTACTTATTGTTTCCAAATCCAAGTTCAACAATGAACGCATCCTAACTCAGAGCATTCTAATAGAAGTAGTTTAAATTATGAACCCAACACATGGAATGACCACTAAACACCCACACAGGAATGATATATATTAAAATACAACACATGCTTCGGCCTTTCAGCCTTACAACTGTTTTATTTACATCAAGTGGTTTCATGCATCGACACGCAGACCGACCACACATAAAAATAATAAAAAGTTCGATTTTGGGCCTTCAAGGGCTAGCCAATCGCACCACAAGGGCTTCAGCCCGCTACTTCCCACTTGGCTCTCCAACACCTGCACAAAACGGCCCGCACAAATGTGGAAAATAAAGCAACGACCAACATTTTGCTGACCAAATTATAACAACCCCACTCCTTACTCAGGGCGACAGTTCTTCTTCCTTGCAAACAGCAGCATATATATATATAGTGGAAACAGCAAAGTGCATTCAAGCACCATTCACCACAGACAATGGCTCAACAGTCACACACCCCGTGCACTAAGGGCACATTTTCGGTATACTAGACTTCCCGTATACCACCACCGTTCAGAGGTCCATGACTTAATGGTAACTTAGTCGTTCAGAGGTACTTAACTTAACGACCGACTACCCATTCAAAGGTACTTAACTTGACGACCCTGCCATTTAGAGGTACTTAACTAGATGACATAGTAGTTGACCTTCACGTCTCAACTCAATCACAGGCCACAGGGCTTTATATCATTTCAGGCTGGCACCCACCATTGTTGGGCTCTCAATGCTCTCAGCTTCTCATACATTGGCCCCCAGGTCTCTTAGAGATAGGCCTCATAGAATTTCAGCTCACTGGGAGCTATCGCCTGGCGACACTCACTGTCGCTCAGCGACATCAACAGTTCTCCAAACCACGATCTTTCCTGGGTATTTTCCTGGATTTGAACTCGAGTACTTCTTGTTACTCTTATTTCACAGGTACAACCCTCAGATTCCGTACAACGACTTATTTATACTCGAAGTCTTCTCCGGCATGTAAAATATACATCACCAATCCGGACCAACCCGTCCGAATGGACTTCACACAGTATGCCTATTCCGTACTCTACGTTTCCGGATCTATATGTAATATTAAATGGGGATCATACCGATCTACCTATTGGAAACCTCCTTTTCTTCACCTTTTGGTGAGGGGTTACATGCACGTTTGCATATTGAGGACTTCACTTGTGCAAGGAGAAAATTGTTACCCTTGTAATGTATTTTGGAGTCATGACGAAGTTTTTCTACGCGGATGGAAAGGAGCATGTCGCTCTCCTCTTCGCGAATATAACCTCGGATCTGGCCTCTGATTATCGAATCTCCTTTAGCACTCACAAAGATCAGCCCAACCCTTCATTAGCTCCTTATTCCAAGAGCACAAAAGGAAATGAATAGAGAGAGAGAGAGAGTTGAGAAGAGAATGACTTCTCATTCTAGAACACCTCTGCATAAGTAACTTCGGGCTCAATCCCAGCCACAGGCTTAATCCATCAAGAGAATCGAATGGCTGCATAATCAACTGAAAAGTCAAAGTATCCGTTATCGCCACGTGATATCAATGTTGCCTGGCGACATCGACTTCAACCGCTTGACTCCAGACCACCACCGCTCTTTGGCCGCTTAACAGCAAACTAACACGTTTTTATGCCGTGTGGCACTATCTTCTAACAATATCCACTGTCGTCACGCAACATCAAGCCAATAGCTCACTTAACGCTTTTAGGCATTGAGTGTGTTGAACTCATTCAACGCTTTGTGGCGTTGAGTGTATTGCGCTCACTTAATGCTTTCCATCTATCGCCCAAGCGATACCCACTATCGCCCGGCATTATCGAAGCTAGTAGTTCACTCCACACTTCGGGGCGTCGAGTGCATTGATGAGTACGATTATGATAGGCTTTTTACTATCATAATTGTAATCATGTCTACTATTTTCTGCCCCTTTTGTGGTGATTTCATAATAATAGTAAAGAAATTGTCGTATCATAGATAGAAGAGCGCATTTAGAAGTCTTTGGCTTCCTTGTAATAAACTATTTACTGATTCTTTCATTTTTCTATTGCAGGTAATGCCAACCAATGGACCTAAAAGTCTTGGAGCAAACAGAGGAGTTCACAGAGTCAACATGCCTGATGACAGGAAAAAAATTTGGCACACACGGGTGGACACATGGCTGTGTGCCTACCCGTGTCCTATGCACCCTGGAGCTGAAGAAATTGGACGCAGGAGATAGAGACTCACACGGGTAGGAACACGCCCGTGTGCCTACCCGTGTCATATTTGAACACGACTGCCGACCAACCCGTGTCTGAAGAACACGGCCTGACACACGGCCGTGTCCATGTCCGTGTCATCTGATACGGCCCACTACCAGACACGCCTGCTCATGGGGAACCGCCTAGGAACCGTCCACACGGCCTGATACACGGCCGTGTTGGAACCCGTGTCCGACCTGTTTGTAAAGAGACTATATATTTCCTGTAGAAAAATTTGTGGAGAACTTTTGGATCATTCTGGGATTGGAGAACTGCTGAAGCCCGAAGTGGAGCATCCAAGAGAAGGAGAATTGAAGGGTATTTTGTATGTATTTTATCTATTCATTAATCCCTTATAATACTCCCTTTCTCTTGGTGATTCAACTTTGTTTATTGTTTTAATTTGCATGAACTTATATTTGAACAATTTGTTAATCATGTATCGCATGGTTTATGTCAAATTTGTAGTATTTTATTCGTATGAGTGTTTACAAACAAAGGTCTTAATCCTAATTATGAATTTCTTATTTATCTTACATGAATTGCAAATCTCTAGATTGAGAAATTAGATGTTTGTGATGAAATTTACATGTTCATAGTTTGGTGTGAGATCTCTTTATAATTCGAATTTCATGATCGAGAGATATGTCATTTGGATAATTGGAATACGAATAAATGAATTCATGATATTTTAGAGATAGGATTTTGTGGATTTATGTAATAGATAGGGTGTTTTATTCAATGCAAATTTGAGTAATGTAAATTGTTCGAGAGAAAATTTACTAACTTAGATTTAGGATTTGAATTGCTCGAGAGAGAATTTGATAAATATTTACCCTTTACAATTCAAAAAATTTGATATTCTTATGCCTTCATGATTAAATAGAATTGAGTGAATGAATGAATATTTTCATGTAATTGCTCATAAGCTTTCGGATTGTTATCATGTTCAATCTTCCAATGTTGATTTATCCAATAGTCATAGTTAGGTTAATTTAGGTTAGAAATCACGTTTACTTATAGGTACGATAATAGAGTGAGGATGAGTAAGAATACTTGAAATGGCCCTGTGGAATACGACACGAGATGTAGGTTTCTCCTATACTATGATTGATAGGTGCACTTGCCTGAATGTTAATTCAATCTAGCTTAAGCTCATCTACATAGTTATACTAGAATGTATAATGAAATCGCATTGAGTTATTACTTGTTAGCAAAGCAATCATCATGCATCGAGCACACTCAATGCTTTCAGGAATTGATACCTATCGCTATCGCCCTAGCAATACCCACTGTCGCCCGGCGTTATTGATCGGAAGTTCTGCTGTCAAATTTAGGGTGTTAAACTACAGTTGGGCAGGTGCTATGTGCACGCTGCCCGGAGGCAGGTGTTGTGAGTGTGATGCCCAGAGACAAGTACTGTTAATGAACGCATTGCACGAGTATGGGTGCTATGAGTGCGCTGCCCAAAGGCATGTGCTGTTAATGAGCGCGATGTATGAGGGTAGGTGTTGTGAGGGTGCTGCCCGTAGGCAGGTGCTGTTAATGAGCACGTTGCATGAGGGCAGGTGTTGTGAGCTTGATGCCCGAAGACCGGTATTGTGAGCACGCTGCCAGAAGACATGCACTGTTAATGAGCGTGCTGCATAATGACAAGTGTTGTGAGTGCGCTGCCCAAAGACAGGTGTTGTTAATGAGCGCGAAACACAAGGGCATGTGTTGTGAGCGTGCTGCCCGAAGGTAGATTCTGTTAATGAGTGCATTGCACGAGGGCATGTGTTGTGTGCGCACTGCATGAAGGCAGGTGATGTTAATGAGCGCGCTGCACAAGGGAAGGTGATGTGAGCATGTTGCATGAGGGCAGGTGCTTTGAGCGTGCTGCCCGAATGCAAGTGTTGTTAATGAGCGCGCTACACGAGAGCAGGTGATGTGAGCGCACTACCCAAAGGCATGTATTGTTAATGAGCGTGTTGCACGAGGGCAAGTGTTGTGAGCACGCTGCCCGAAGACAGGTGCTATTAATGTAAATGTGTGTCTTTTCTTTTGGGGAAGATGTATACATAGTCCTGATGACGTGAATGATGCTCGTCATTTATAAGCCTGAAATGCACGAACTTTAAAATCATTAGTATCATAGTCACGAGTCTGTTCACATGGTTGTTTACATGAAATATTCATAAAAAAAGTTAATAAAACTTTGTGGTGGCAAGGGTAGAGCTCTGCTGATGGGTAGGGAGCTTTCTGCTAGGTTTATTGCCTTAGGGGTTGCCCCCATGTCCTTCATGGCAAGCATGTAGCTGACCTCCTGCTGGTCGATTCGGTGCTCTCCAATGTGAGAATCTTTCCAACATCCCTTGTCTAACGAGGTGCTTGATCTCCTCCTTCAACTTGGAGCAATTTTCTGTGATGTGTCCTTGCCTGCGGTGGAACTCGTAGTACTTTGATTGGTCGCTTGCGTCTTTTGCGAGCCCTTTAGGTTTGCTGAGTATCTCCTTCTTTTAGATTGCGTAGAGTATGTTTGTTCTGAATGTATTGAGAGGTGTGTAGTTCTGATGCTGTCTTGGTCGTAGATTGTCATGAAGCTCACTATTCTTCCTAATATTTGATGAGGCTTCTTTCTCCCTCCTTTTTTGGGTCTCTATTGAATTGTCGTCTATGTGTCTCGATTACTTCGTCAGCGGTGATCTATGCTTCAACCTTCGTACCAGCTCAGAGTAGCTCGGTACTGCTTCTCTCAATAATGTTGAGTAGAAGCTTCTGGGGCGGAGTCCTCCTGAGAAGAAGCCTCACAAGAGTTCTGAGTTGACTCCTAGGATTTGTCATGCCTCAGTGGTGAAACGGCGAAAGAATTCTGTAAGGGTTTTCACTTTGCTTTGTCGGATCCCAGAAAGGTGTGAGGGTCCCATACAACCCTCTAGTTTGCAACAAACTGGTCGACAAAGAGTTGAGATAAACTTGCAAAATTATCGATCTCTCCTTCCTTCAGAGAGCAGAACCAGGTTCGAGCTTGTCCTTTCAAAGTTGTTGGGAATACTTGACACATCAGCGGATCAGAGGCGTTATTGAGCCTCATGATGTTGGAGAAAAAGAGGACGTGCCCCAATGGTTTGTCTGCTCCAATGATAATTATGAGGCTATCCGCACACCGTAACCACCCAATTTACTAAGTGCATGCCGTATTTTATATAGTTTCGAACATATATAATTTATATAATATTTCTTATGCGCAGACCATAATTAAATAAATATTTTTTTCCACTAACCATGTTGGTTATGTGGATGATTTTCTACGTAACAGACGGCGGTGATCGTAACGGAATGATTGGACGGTGGACAAGGCCCACCATCGAAAGTTCACAGGAGACCGGCCGACCGTCTCTAGAGGAGGCGTCGCCGGCCGCACCTAGCAGGGCCCAGGCATAAAATTGTTTTGTTGAGAAAATGCACACTGGAGCTATGATATTCTCTATGAGCAATATATGCGTTCTTCTCAAAAGCTAGCGCTTAAACAAAAGGAGCAACTGCACCGTAAAGTGCGATCTGACGGTTGCGTTGAGATGCGAGTGCGTTGAGATGCGTGCACATCTCAGCGCACTCATCTCAAAGCATGCACAAATCGCGGCGCAAAGCTAAACTCGCGCGAGATTTCACCACAACCGTCTGATGCACTGCACTTTACAGTGCAGTGCATTCCCTGCACTGCACCACCCTGGACCCGGAGCAATGTGACATTCTACGAGCAAAAGTATATATAATACTAGGCCATAGTGCTGAAAGATAAAATAATAACATAAATATACTTAAAAATGATGGAAAACTGTCCAAATTTAGATAGAAAATATCAATATTTAATGACATTGTTGTCTATGATAAAATAAGACTAACCTCAAATTCTTAAGATAATATATATTAGTATAATTCGTGGAGTGCAGGAACGAATATAAAAAATATGTGACGGTGAGGGTCGAGTCAACTCCGTTTAGGCATTTCGCGCCAAACTTTATGCAAACAACTGTGTTTGATTTGATTCGTACGGCCTTATACAAATGCATTTATTTTGGGAATTGATATACGCAAACCTCCATCCGCTATCCGCAAACCGGGTTAAGTAGTTTTTTAGGGTTTTATTTTTTTATATCCGCAAACAATGATGGCGGAGGTTTGCGTATACCTCCACCCAACAGTAGCTGGCGCTGGAGTTATGGACGGCCTCGGTTGTAACAGCAACAATGATGGCGGAGGCGGAGCTGGCGCTGCATGGATGAGGATGGATGATGTGGCAGCGCTTTGGATGGAGGCGGGATCTCGGGGTGGAGCTCGGTCTGCGGGCGTGGAGATGGTGCTTGGTCGGATCGCTGACGTGGAGGAGGCGGAGCTGGCGCTGCATGGAGGAGGATCGATGATGTGGTAGCGCTCTGGATGGAGGAGCAGCTGCTCTGGGTGGTGGCGGTGCATGCTATGAGGTGGCGGCCTGGACTTTCTGTATGGGGCTGCTGGACAGGCCAATCATGGTGGTGGAGCTTTTGTTGGCTAGGAGGTGGAGTAGTGGAGCTGGAGCAGCCGGGTGGTGGCTCGAGCAGCTTGGACTTGCCGTATGGAGGAGGAGGTGCTGGCCGGAGCTGCTGAAGTGGCCGGAGTGGAGCTTGCATGCTTGGAGGCGTCGAAGAAGGTGACGGAGAACTCATGTATGCAAATGTGGTGGTCGGGCTCCATGTTGACGAATCTGACTCGTATGCGAACTTTGGTCGCGACAGCACGATATTGCCTATAATTGGAGAGTGCATTAAAACAAACGGTTGCAAGGACCACCGCCGACAACGGGACCAAGTGCATTACTGACATTGGATAATTGATAATGAAAAGTGATATGTAAACGTTTTTATGCAATTTCACTTAAAGTTTTTTTTTCAAATGATAATGTTACAACTATTAATATTAATTTTTCTTCATATGCAGGCAAAAACACTGACAAAATACAGTGACAGATTAGGGCAAAAACGATGCTAAATATTTTCAAGGCAACTTTAGAGGCTAGTCATGACTTCTTTTGACTTCTTTTCAAGGCAACTATTAATATTGATATCTTCTTCATTTTTGCAGGCTAAAACATCGGTGTGAAGCAATGTCATATTAGGCTACAATCATGACTTCTTTTGAATGTTAACTATGTTCGTATAGACTTTAAAAAAACTAAAATTAATTGCATTATGATGATATTTTGGGAAGTTTATTAATATATATGTATTTGTGGAGTCATTATTGCGGCTAACAATTATGTTTGCGGATAACAAATTTATAAAACAGTGGTTTGCGGATAACAATTATGTTTGCGGATAGCTAATTTGAAAAACAGTGGTTTGCGAATATCAAATGTTTGCGGATAGCGAAACGTGGTTTGCGTATATCAATCCCCTTATTAAATCGTCCTACCCTAATTTTTAAGCACACAACGTGTCTGAGCACTGTGCGTGGAGTACTCCAGTGCCGTCAATGTGCGCGTACCGCGCTCCATGTACTCATTTTATCATTAGATGCAAGTATGCAACATTTTGAAAAGCACATCGGTGAAACGAAAGGTTCAAAATTCAACTATGATCGAACCATTATATATATACAGTAGTGGGCATAAAGCCCGATCAGGCCGGCCCGGTACCGGACCCAACTAGCTCGTGCTTTTGTCAACCGGACCAAGCCTGGGCTTTCCTTAAATCGGGATCGGGCAGTTGCCCAAGAAGGGGCCTGATCGGGCCCTCAAGGCCGGGCTAGGCCAAGCAGGGTTGGGCTCGGGCTGGACATATTTTTTTAAGAAAGTTTAAAATTAAAAAATTATAAGTATTCAATTATTTTAAAAAATAATACATTAAAAATTTATAATTATTATTTTATTATGATAATAAAAAAATTCCCACACATAAACAAGAAAAATAAAAGTTTATTAATATTGAACAAAAATAAATAACATTAACAATTTATATTAATCGAAAAAAATGAAATTTATTATCATTGTTAATTTTAAATAAAGAAAATTACAATATTAATTAACTTAACAAAACACATAAAATACAAATTTTTATCGATCATGTGATGAATGTGGGACACACTTAATCATCTTTTAAATTCATTGTCTTCATCTCGTCTTCTATCTTCTCTGAGCTATCTTCTAATGTTGTAATGTGTTGCTTCCTTTTCATAGAATTCAAGTAGTCCTTGTATCAGATGCATATTTCTAGAGATTTTTCGTTGAGTCGGCTCCTCCGCTCGTTCAAAACTCTGCCACTAAGAGAAAAATCGAACTCTGAAGTTACCGTACTAACTTGCATTGTTAGTAAATCACGTGTCATATAAGTCAAAATACGATATGTATTAACTTTACATTTCCATCATTTTAAGAAATCGAGTTTTCAATCTTCCCGTGCTCATAAAATCACGGATATGTGTTTTAGTGTACAATTCTAATTCATTTAAACTACTAGATATGCAAGTTTTTTTAGCAGTTAATTCTAAAATTTTATTTTTAAAAATATCCTTTGGTTTTGGTTGCGATATTTCTTTTCGACACGGAGAGCTGCATAAGTTACCATAATAATTATAACACTTGGTAAAAAGAGAAGTAATTTTTGGAGTACTAACGTTATCATAATCATCAAAATTTAAATTTATATTTAAATTTGTATTGATTTCATCTTTCAAATTTTCTATGTCATCTACGCCGAATAATGGATTTAAAGCAGTGACGCATGATTGCATGAAAACATTTCAGGCATTTCTTTATAATATTTTTTAAAAAAATTCCATTATTTCAATTAATGGAAACTATCCAGCATGTTAATTATAATAATTAATTTTTTGTCGATAATTACAAAAATTTCAATTACTGGTAAGCTAGTGAGATAGTACACGCGGATATAAAAACAGTCGCGCTATAAAAATATTTTTAATAAATTCATATAATTTGAGAATACGTCACAATCGGTATCTGTCAAATTATGAATATTTACCATATTATAATATTCCATAAGAAATGATTTTTGTTAAAACGCTATTTTTAACTTTTTATATATTGAGTTTCATCTAATAGACATATCAAATTGTGTTTTCAAATATTTTTTTACTCAGTGCGTTTACAAAATTTTTAAAATCTTGAGATCATTGCCTATAACTATAAATGACTCCTAGCATTAGACGAATTTTTTCAATATAAAGTTCTATCGCGGCTAAACTATGTTGTAGCACTAAATTTAAAACGCGACAAACACACCGAGCGTGAAAAAACACACCGCTTATTATTGATTTTAAATCGCGTTTTAATCACTCAATAGCTACGATATTTTTAGATGTGTTATCAAAGAAAATACTCATTATTTTATCTTTTATTTTAAATTCTCGCCCACATTTAATAATTATATTATATATACCTTTACCTATGTGCGGATATTTGAAACTTTCAAAACATATTACGTGCTTATTTAGCTTCCATGAAACGAGATCGATCCAATGACATGTGATACATATATATGATACTCCTACTTTTATGCTACTACTTCAAACGTCACTCGTTAAACTTACACGTCCTTCGAAAGTTTTAAAAAAATTTATTAATGATTGTTTTGACTTTAAATAGGTTTTAATAGCGTCGCGCCTAAGAAAAGCTCTACTTACCTATTGATATTTGGGTTGAAGCTCTATATGTATGTATTACGATGTGTTCTCGTTGTCGTAGTAGCTGAATGACAACCCACGTTTGATGACATGTTTCATCTGCAGGTCTCGTTGGTGAAGTTAATCGTACGTCCAAATTTGCCCTTCTCCTGAAAGTTGTCTGTGCGGGTCGACAACTTCGAGCATAATTTGCATCGCGCCTTGACTTTGGCGCCAACTTGAACTTTATCAAAATGCTCTCAAACTGTCGTCTTACGATTGTGCTCCACCACTATAGAC
The DNA here is from genome assembly GCA_039583875.1 of Platanthera guangdongensis. NCBI lineage: Eukaryota > Viridiplantae > Streptophyta > Magnoliopsida > Asparagales > Orchidaceae > Platanthera > Platanthera guangdongensis. Next base: position 138,966,331 of record CM077159.1, read on the forward strand.
ATACTTTGAGTAGACGCCCTGACATTAAGGAGGACGATGTCATGCTAGCGTTGAGTAGGTTGCTGGCGAGCGCCGCGAGGCGTTGTCGCGTTGAGTAAATTTTATAATTTAATTTAAAACTTAAAAGAGTGTGTGAGAGAGTGAGAGTGAGAGAGTCAGAGAGGGAGAGTGAGAGTGAGAGAAGAGAGGGCTCGGGCTGGGTAAGGGGGTGTTTAAATAAAAAAATTTATTTATTTTTATTATGAGCCTAGGGCCTAGGCTGTCCAGCCTAGGCCCTAGGCTCGACTGCTGTACAACAGTACAGTAGCCTGCTAACGGTTGTTAAAAGACTCGTTTAATTAACGCCTCCTATAAGAGTCGGAACAATTTTTTGGGTCGGGACCGACCCAAAAATCGGGCTTTGCCCGGCCGGGCCCGGGCCGAGTATAGGGTCGGGTACGACCCGAATATTTGTACCCAGGAAGAGTCATGAGCCCGGCCTAGGCCGGGCCGGGCTTTTCCCGAGTCAGTCCTAGATGGGCTATTACCGGGTCGGGCTCGGACCGGCCCGCTGGGCCCGGTCCTTTTGCCAACCACTGTACACACACACACACACGAGTTCCCGACACGGGGCTCCACCCCAATGACCAAGCGCGACAGTATTCGGCCAGTGATAGAGGGCTTCGCCCGCCCCCGACGGGCTACGCAAGCCCCCGACGAGCTACGCCCATGACGCTGTGGGATGTGCCTTCATCAAAGTGGGTTGTACCCGCAACATATACATATGAGTACTCAAAACCCTTATAGCCAAGCGCGACAGTATTCGGGCAACGCCGGCGGGCTTCGCCCGCCCCCGTCGGGCTTCGCACGTCCCCGTCGGGCTTCGCCCGCCCCCGTCGGGCTAAGCCCATGACGCTGCGGGGTGTGCCCGCATTAAAGCAGTTTATGCCCGTAACATATATATACCTATGAGTACTAAAAATGATAGTAAAAAATATAAATCAAGATTACAATTTTTATTTTGTAAAAAAATATAAGATTTTAAATAAAAATAACAATTTCTGTACTCTCTATAATTCTCTCTCCCTCTTTCTTTCTCTCTCCAATATATATATACACTCGTGGTTTGCGCCTTCTCTTTCCCTCTCTCTCTCTCCCCCTCTCTTCTCTGTCTCTCCCGCCGTACACTTCTGCGCCCTCTCTCTCCCCCCCTTTTCTCTCTCTCCCCCTCCCTTTCTCTCTCTCTGATCCCTCACCAGTCGTAGGTATAGCGGACCTATTTTTTTTGCTTTTGTCCTGCATGAATGATCCAATGGTGACTGATTTCGGGAGGCTGATCCGACGACCACATTTTCTTCCATAAATTTTAAAAACATGATTTTTAAATTTCATTTAATATATCTTTTATAGCGCACACGCGCGCGCGCGCACACACACACAACACACTAGCATCTTTGAACGAGTTTCATTTATTCTCGATGCGACGCTGCGGGCTTCGCCCGCTTGGCAATAACATTGGCCGTGGACGGCAACATATGTCGTGGGTGGAGATATTGGTCGTGGGCGGCAATATTGGTCGTGGAGGCAACATTTGTTGTGGGTGACGACATTGGTTGTGGGCGGCGATATTGTTCGTGGCCGACGATATTTTTCGTGGGTGTCGACATTGTTCGTGGGCGGCGACAGTGTTTGTGGCGGTGACAATGGTTGGGGGCGGCGACAATATTGGGGGCGGCCGAAGTCCGCATGAGAGAATCGAGCATGGGCGTAGCCCATACGAAGATGCAAGTATACCAACCTAATACCTCAAATTACCATAACAAAATGCAAAAAAAGATTGCAATTAAAAGATCATTTTATAATAGAGAAATTTCAACAAAATTAGTTTGTGCAACAAATTCATTACCCAAAACAAAAAACACACAAATTAAACAACCTTATGCATTTAGTGTCACATACATCTTAACACCAAACTCAAATTAAAGAGTTTAAATGCTCCCAAACCATCATTACCCAACTCAAATTTGAGTCACTATCTAACTTCTAATGTTTCAGTAAACATTCAAAAAAAACATGTCTGGAGAAAAATAACCAAGAATGAATTTGATGCAGATACAATAAAAATGAAGGATTTGGGGTTTCTTATGTTAATTGAGGCTTGCAGTTTGCAGTTAAATAGGAATTTCCATAATGGATGAAGTGCAGGCAGACATTATATTTCAAGTTAATAATAAAGGAATTTCTAGGGTGGATGATGCTTTACCAGGGAGGAAGAAAGCGAATACCATCGATCAGATTGCAATTTGCAATAGTGGGTTTGAGTGCAAGCGTCGACACTATTCATAGCTTAAATATATAAGTATAGCAAAGAAAAGATCGCCAGCAGAGAGGAGAATAAAAGACATAAAAATTTGTTCAGACCTTACAAATACAATTATTTGTATACCATTGACTTGTTTGACTTCTTACAAATCTGAGACATTGGGCACAATAGACCCAACACTGGTGTTGAAGGGCAACAATGTCGTAGATGCGGAGCCTGGGTCTTGTTCAAGGCAAAAGGATCTTCCGATCAAGGAGGTTCTTCGAGATGATACTACCCGGCTGATTCTGAGGTTGAGGTTTTGGGGTCTTATACACCCACCCACCCCCCCCCCCACCCCCCACCCCCCACCCCCCCGAGTTCCTAATTTGGAGGTTCCTGCCCCTCGAGTATCTTCTTCTTGAAGGCGATGAGTGATGTGGTGAGTGAGCTCTTCCTTTAGTCTTCAGTGTGGTTACTCTATGCACTTCTATTTCTTCTTAGTTGTAGATTGAAGCTCAGGCTCACATAGCATTCACGTGGAATGATCATTATGTGAGCTTGAAGGATGGATACTTTGCTCTTCAGGAGAGGCTTCGGTTGGCAGAGGATTCACTTGCTGCCTTGAGAGAGGATCGAGATACATCTCGATTTCGGCGGATTGGGTCGGAGCTGAAGGCGGAACTTGAGGAGGCCCGAGAGGCATTGTTGATGGAGAAATCCTTGGTGGAGAAGACGACACAGTTACTGAAGACTGGTCAGGAGACGACTTCTAATTTAGAGAAGGAGTTGGAGGCTTCAAAAGCTGAGGTGGAGCAACTTTCTTCAGAGGATCGGGCATCAGAGCTGAATACTATCGGGCTCGCTGAGTACATGGATTCATTGAACTACATGCGTGATCATTGTTTTCTTGGAGAGTAGATCTGTGATGAGGTCTAGACCAGAGAGTTACATCTCCAGATAGAAGATGTTCGCGAGGTTGCCTCTTAGGCATGGAGTGTCGAGGTGCTTCAGATGGTGACCAGGAAACTTGAGTGTGATGTCTCAAGCCTTGACTTTGATAATATTTCTAACGATGACTGCTCGGGCTCTGATTACGATGTAGATGTAGTTGGCGAGTAGTGGTCTCACATTGTTTTTTATTGTATGCTGATTTATGAATTGAGTTTGTATGACCTCGTCGCTTTGTGACGGTGCTTGTATCTATTTGTGAGTTTTTGTACTTTGTTTTTTAGTAGCTTTGTGTATTACGCTCTAAGCACCTTTTGAATTGCCTTTACAAGATTTTCATAGTATTGAATCTTGTTAGTGTGGTATTTATATCGTTGATTGGAGCGTGTTTACGATCCTCTTTTTTGGATGTTCGTGTAATTGAGAGCAAGACCCGGACGGTATTGTAGGCGGGGCGACAATGTTTAGGGGCGCGACAATGTTTGGGGGCGACGACAATGTTTGGGGGCGGCGAAGTCCGCCGAGAGCATCGAGCATGGGTGTAGCCCATACGAAAATGCAAGTATACCAACCATAATTCCTCAAATTACCAGAACAAATGCAAAAAAAGATTGCAATTATAAGTGTTGAAGCCAAATTTGACCCCAACTGAAGTTCGAAGAAAAAGGGGTGCAGCCAAAACCTACTTCTCTCAAGTCTTTCACCTTGACTGGATTCTAAGGACCTAAGACTGACCCAAAAGCCTCAGCAGGGAGGTCCCACCTCACACCGGAAGATCTCTGAGAGCTTCCCCTCCAAAGCCAAAACTGGGTAGGAGCTCCTCAGAAAGCACTAGAATTCCGGAGACAATGATAGCTTGCTTTCTAAGGAGCCCTTATGGGTCTATTTATAGCATTTTGAAGTCCTGAATTTACTGAAAAGCCCCTGGTTGGTCTGCCAATAGCCAAAACCCGCTGTTTTTCTGAGGGTACTGAAGTAATTTCTCTTGAGGGCAATTAGGACATTCTTCCAAAGACCTTGGGTCCCACTCGGCGAGAGCTGGTGCCGAGACCTTTCGGCCAGGGCGTGGCGCGAACGTTCACGCCCACAAGCGAGAACTCTCGGGACTGGGACTTGGCTTGGGCGAGGAGCGCTTCCGCGCAGTCTGCGCTTGGCGCTCTCGGCCTACGGATTCTCTTTTATAGCCCCGGCGAGAGCGTTTCCGCCATCTGTGGCGAGATCCTCCTTAGGGCGGGAACACTTTGGCTAACCCTCTTGTGACCATTGTGCCCTTTGTCTGGCTCAGTGAATATGGGGTTGTACACAATCCCCGCTCTTTTTGAGCAGCGCCGCGCTCGAAAAGACATGTTCAACCCAAAATATTCGCTGAGCACGTGTCAACGTCAGGGAATCTTTCGGTGGGCCGTACGGCGCCTATAAAATATGAGTGCCGATAGACGGTCATAAACACTTCCTCGAGCCGTCATTCTCCTTCTGAGCTCTCGCCCTCTCTCGCTATGCCTTCCAAGCATGCCGATAAACCTCTTTCGCAGGATCTGCAGGACCGCATCAACGCGGCGCAGGCGCGAGCTAGGGCTAACAGTGCCTTGTCGCCCCATGGCCGCGAGACAGTCGTCAGTTGATGAGCCTTCTCTGTCTAAGAAGAAGAAGAAGAAGAAGGCGAAGGTGGTTCAGCGGGACCTATCCCGCGAGAACAGGAGCCCGCCCACCCCGACCCTAGTTGCGCCGGACGGCATCTCGCCGCGGAAGGTAAGCTTGATATACCAATTAACAAACAGTTGCTCAATGTTGAACTTAATACCTCTCGTAGGAGACGGTCCTGATGCTGCCGCGTCCCCGAGAGATCGTTCGGATCCACCCATCCAGCCATCACGATGATCATCCACAGGTTCCCGAGGCGCCTCCTCCGCCTGACCCGAACAACGCTGGTAAAGGTTCCCTTCTTGGCTTCTGCCTGATATTTCCAAACGCTGACCTGATTTCTTCGCAGCGTTGGTTTCTGCACTTCGGATCTCGCCACCCAGGACGGTGGGGCGAGAACTGCGAATCAGCCTGCT
>CM077159.1:138972119-139105926 GCA_039583875.1 Platanthera guangdongensis
CCCCCCCCCCCCCCCCCGTGGATCACTCTGATCCCCCCTCGGGTCCCAACATCCACCCGGTCTTCGCAACGGTCCTCCTCCGCCCGAGGTAGGACCTCCTCGATCCTCACTTCCTGACGCCCCTGCTACTGCTGCGCTCCCTGTTTCCCCTTATTTCGAGGAACTCCGGGCACGTGACGGTGGCGTGCCCTTCCTCCTGATGGAAGTCACAGTAGGGCAACTCCACCCTAACTTCTCTCCTCCTTCTCCTGGCTGCTCTCCTCCTCTCCCGTAGGGTTATGACCATAGCCTCTTCTTGGCTGGGGAGTCGAGGCCTCTGGTCCCGCCTCCAACCCGGGGGGGGGGGGGTGGAATTGATCTTGCCCCCCTTGGTGGCGGTCCCTTCCTTGGTACCCTCTCTGTGGCCCCTGCCCTTGCCACTCGGTACTCCAACCCAGCCGACGATCAGGCTCCTGACGCCCCCACCTGGGCTACTGCTGCCCATGGAGCTGCCTTTGCTCCCTCTGCCGGGGCTCTCCCCTCCTTTCCTCCGTCCTCTTCCTCCTCTTGGCTCCTTCTCCTCTTCCGTGGCACACCTGGCCAGCTTCCGGGCAAACTCCGATTTTGACGCCTCCCCGTCAACTTCTCTCGCCGCCCTCTGCATCAACTCCTCGTAGGAGAGGGGGGATCCTCTTCAACTCCATCCTGAAGAAACCTTTGCTGCAGGCCCAGGGTGAAATCCATCATCAAACTATGGCCTGACATCTCCTGGACCTGGGTGACCTCCCCCTGGAACCGGTCTACGTAGCTCCCCAGCATCTCGTTCACTCCCTGCTTGATGTGGAACAGGGACTCTGACTCCTTCTTCCTCCTCTTCGAGGTAGTGAACCTCAGCACGAACCCCCGACGCAGGTCCTCGAAACAGTAGATTGAGCTGGCCGGCAGCCGATGGAACAACTCCCTCGCCTTCTCCTTGAGGGTGATGGCGAAGAGTCGGCATTTGAAGCCATCCGACATCTGTCGGATCGAGTCCACGTCCTCGAACCATTGGACGTGTTTTACCGGGTTTCCCTTCCCGGTGTAGTAGGACATCTTGGGTTCCCTGAACCCTTTTGGAACTGGAGCTAAAGAGACCAACTCACTGAAGGGGCTGCCTCCCCCTACTGGGCGAGCTGGCGAGTCTCGCGAGCCCAGCTCGCCGAACCGGCCTCGGCCTGCCGAGCCGGGGAAGAGCTCGCACCCGGGGAGCTCGCACTCCCGGCCCTCCTCGACAATTTCCTTTCTAGCTCGCCTGCCGGGGGCGTCCTCACCCAGAAAGGGGGCGGGTGCGATCTGGACTGCTGGAGTCGAGCACTCGGCTCGCGTGCTGAGTGCGAACTTGACGAGGCCCAACACCTCATTCCTGAAATCTTCAAACATACCCACCGTGGCAAGAGGCGGGGGGGGGGGGGGGGGGGGCGCCGTGTCCAGCCTGTCAGATCCCTGTCCTCCTGTCATCTAGCTTGCTGAAGCTTTTCTGCACTGACCACGCTCCACGCTCACCGCACCAAAATGTTGAAACCGAAATCTCGGTCTCCTGTGGAGTTCACCCATGGGGAAGGGGTTATCGCGCGCCTACTTCGCTCCTGCAAACAAAATATCAAAGGAAAACAAAGACAAGAACCGACCCAAGGGCTCGGCGGGGAGGACCCACTACACACCCGGAAGATCTGAGAGCGCTTCTCCTCCTTAGCCAAAGGCCGAGCTAAGGTACCCTCAGAAAGCACTTAAGAACTGGAGCAAGGAGGCACAGGAAGCATGCGATCTGGAGTACCCCTTGGGTCCTATTTAGAGTTTTCAGGATATGAACTGCCAATAACCAAACTGAACTGAACTGAGGTTACCAAAATGCCCTTGGTTGGGTCTGCCAACAGCCAAACTCCGTTGTTTTGAAGGGCTATGAGCAGACTAGCGGGGGCAAAACAGTAAAAAGTACCTCATAGATCTGGGCGAGCTGGGGAGCCTGGCCACCTCGGCAGATCCTGCTCGCCTGCTGTTGCCGAGCCCCTGTGCGTGAGTGCGAGTTGGGACGACGAGCTCACCTATCGGTCGGCCTCTGTTAGTCGACCTCAACTCGACGAATCTTGGCTTAGCTCGGCGAATGCCGAGCTCGCGGTCGACGAATGCCGAGCTCGGGTTTGGCTTCTCCTTGCCGAGCTCGCCCATGATCTTCAGAGTCCTCTAGTGGGCTTGCCTGTTGCTTGGACGATCTGAACCGCCCGGTCTGGTTCCTGGCGACTTCACTCGCCGGACACGGGGTTGTACACCCGGGCTTTAGTCAACAGGACCAAGCCTGGGCTTTCCTTAAATCGGGATCGGGCAGTTGCCCTAGGAAGGGGCCTGATCGGGCCCTCAGGGCCGGGCTAGGCCAAGCCGGGTTGGGCTCGGGCTGGGCATATTTTTTAAGAAAAAGTTTAAAATTAAAAAATTATAAGTATTCAATAATTTTAAAAATAATACATTAAAAATTTATAATTATTATTTTATTATGATAATAAAAAATTCTCTCACATAAACAAGAAAAATAAAATTTTATTAATATTGAACAAAATAAATAACATTTACAATTCATATTAATCGAAAAAATGAAATTTATTATCATTGTTAATTTTAAATAAAGAAAATTACAATATTCATTAATTTAACAAAACACATAAAATACAAATTTTTATCGATCGTGTGATGAATGTGGGACGCACTTAATCATCTTTTAAATTCATTGTTTTCATCTCGTCTTCTATCTTCTCTGAGCTATCTTCTAATGTTGTAATGTGTTGCTTCCTCTTCATAGCATCCAAGTAGTCCTTGTACTAGATGGATATTTCTAGAGATTTTTCGTTGAGTCGGCTCCTTCGCTCGTTCAAAACTCTGCCACTAAGAGAAAAATCGAACTTTGAAGCTACCGTACAAACTTGGATTGTTAGTAAATCACGTGTCATATAAGTCAAAATACGATATGTATTAACTTTACATTTCCATCATTTTAAGAAATCGAGTTTTAAATCTCCTCGCGCTCATAAAATCACGGATATGTATTTTAGTGTACAATTCTAATTCATTTAAACTACTAGATGTGCAAGTTTTTTTTAGCAGTTAATTCTAAAATTTTATTTTTAAAAATATCCATTTGTTTTGGTTGCGATATTTCTTTCCGACACCGAGAGCTGCATAAGTTATCATAATAATTATAACACTCGGTAAAAAGAGAAGTATTTTTTGTAGTACTAACGTTATCATAATCATCGAAATTTAAATTTATATTTAAATTTGTATTGATTTCATCTTTCAAATTTCTATGTCATCTACGCCGAATAACTGATTTAAAGCAGTGGCGTATGATTGCATGAAAACATTTCAGACATTTCTTTATAATATTTTTTAAAAAAATTCCATTATTTCAATTAATGGAAACTATCGAGCATGTTAATTATAATAATTAATTTTTTATCCGATAATTACAAAATTTTCAATTACTAGTAAGCTAGTGAGATAGTACATGTCGGATAAAAAAACAGTCGCGTTATAAATATATTTTTAATAAATTCATATAATTTGAGAATACGTCACAATCGGTATCGGTCAAATCATGAATATTTACCATATTATAAAATTCCATAAGAAGTGATTTTTGTTGAAACGCTATTTTTAACATTTTATATATTAAGTTTCATCTAATAGACATATCAAATTGAGGTTTCAATTATTTTTTTACTCTGTGCCTTTATAAAATTTTTAAAATCTTGAGATCGGTGCCTATAACTATAAATGACCGCTAGCATTAGACGAATTTTTTCAATATAAAGTTCTATGGCGGCTAAACTATGTTGCACCATTAAATTTAAAACGTGACAAACAAACTGAGTGTGACAAAACACACCGCTTAACATTGATTTTAAATCGTGTTTTAATCATTCAATAGCTACGGTATTATTAGATGCGTTATCAAAATAAATACTCATTATTTTATCTTTTATTTTAAATTCTCGCACACATTTAATAATTACATTATATATACCTTTACCTGTGTACGGATATTTGAAACTTTCAAAACATATTACATGCTTATTTAGCTCCCATGAAACGGGATCGATCCAATGACATGTGATACATATATACGATACTCCTACTTTTATGCTACTGCTCCAAACGTCACTCGTTAAACTTACACGTCCTTCGAAAGTTTTAAAAAAATTTATTAACGATTGTTTGGACTTTAAATAGGTTTTAATAGCGTCGCGCCTAAGAAAAGCTCTACTTACATGTTGATATTTGGCCTGAAGCCCTGTATGTATGTATGACGTCGTGTTCTCGTTGTCGTAGTGGCTGAATGGCAACCCATGTTTGATGACATGTTTCATCTGCAGGTCTCGTTGGCGAAGTTGATCGTACGTCCAAATTTGCCCTTCTCCTGAAAGTTGTCTGTAAGGGTCGGCAGCTTCGAGCATAATTTGTATCGCGCCTTGACTTCGGCGCCAACTTGAACTTTATCAAAATGCTTTCAAACTTTCATCTTACGATTGTGCTCCACCACTACAGACAAACCTTGTGTAGACGACTCTGGCATTGAGGAGGACGATGTCATGCTAGCGTTGAGGAATTTGCTGGCAAGCGTCGCGAGGCGTTGTCGTGTTGAGTAAATTTTACAATTTAATTTAAAACCTAAAAGAGTGTGTGAGAGAGTGAGAGTGTGAGAGTCAGAGAGGGAGAGTGAGAGTGAGAGAAGAGAGGGCTCGGGCTGGGTAAGGGGGTGTTTAAATAAAAATTTTAATTTATTTTTATTATGAGCCTAGGGCCTCGGCTGTCCACCCGAGGCCCTAGGCTCGACTGCGCTGTACTGCTGTATGACAGCCTGCTAACGGCAGTTATAAGAGTCGTTTAATTAACGCCTCTTATAAGAGTCGGAACAATTTTTTTGGGTCGAGGCCGACCCAAAAATCGGGCTTTGCCCGGCCCGTCCCGGGCCGAGTATAGGGTCGGGTACTACCCGAATATTTGGACACAGTAAGAGTCATGAGCCCGCCCTAGGCCGGGCCGGGCTTTCCCGGGCGGGCCTAGATGGGTTATTACCAGGTCGGGCTCGGACCGGCCCACAGGGCCCGGTCCTTTGCCAACAGTTGCACACACACACACACACACACACACGCACACACACCACACACACGCACACACACGCACACACACGCACACACACACACACGCACACACACGCACACACACACACACACACACACACGCACACAAACACACACACACACACACACACACACACACACACACACACACACACACACACACACACACACACACACACACACACACACACACACACACACACACACACACACACACACACACACACCACACACACACACACACACACACACACCCACACACACACACACACACACACACCACACACACACACACCACACACGAGTTCCCGACAGCGGCTCCGCCCTATGGCCAAGCGACAGTATTCGGCCAGTGACAACGGACTTCGCCCGCCCCCGGCGGGCTACGCAAGCCCCTGACGAGCTACGCCCATGATGCTGCGGGATGTGCCTCCGTCAAAGCGGGTTATACCCGCAACATATACATATGAGTACTAAAAACCCTTATGGCCAAGCGCGACAGTATTCGGCCAACGACGGTAGGCTTTGCCCGCCCCCGTCGGGCTAAGCCCATGACGTTGCGGGCTGTGCCCACATTAAAGCAGGTTGTGCCCGTAACATATATATACATATGAGTACTAAAATGACAGTAAAAATAAATAAATCAAGATTACAGTTTTTATTTTGTAAAAAAATATAAGATTTTAAATGAAAATAACAATTTATGTACTCTCTATAACTTTCTCTCTCCCTCATTCTTTCTCTCTCCAATATCTTTACCACTATAAACGAAATATAAAATCATGAATTAGAAATTCAAATAGCTGTCTGATCATGAATTGATAATTTATTAGCCTTCAGATCATTTTATCATTAAAAAAAACAGTAGGATTCCTAAAGCTAGAGAGAGGGGGAGAGAGAGGGGGAAAGAGATGGCGGCTGGGTATATAAAATATATATATTATATATTATAATACAGAGAAGACTATATATATATAATAGAGAGAGATGACAGTTTAGCGGGGGCGGTGGCCATGTGAGTATATTATATATAAAACATATATTATTTATAATAAAGGTGGGCAGTGAGAGAAACAAATGGAGAGAGAAATTAAATTTTGTTTGTCAAAACCTCTATTTTTTACAAAATAAAAAATAATCGTGAATTAAAATTTTTTACGGTCATTTTAAGTACTCATATGTATATGTTGCGGGCACAGCCCGTAGAGACGCATCGAGCACGGGCAAAGCCCGTGCGCAGGCGGGCGAAGCCCGCCTGGATGCGGCGAAGGCCTCCCGAGTGCATCGAGCACGGGCATAGCCCGTGCGAACATGCTCGTGTGTATATATATATAATATATATATATATGTATATATATATATATATATATATATATATATATATATATATATATATATATATATATAGATATATATATATACACTCGTGGTTCGCACCTTCTCTTTCCCTCTCTCTATCTCCCTCTCTTTATCTCTCTATCTCTCCCGCCGTACATTCTGCCGCCCTCTCTCTCCCCCTCCTTTTCTCTCTCCCCTCCATTACTCTCTCTCTCTGATCCCTCACCAGTCGTAGGTATAGCGGACCAACTTTTTTGCTTTTGTCCAGCATGAATGATCCAATGGTGACTGATTTCGGGAGGCTGATCCGACGACCACATTTTCTTCCATAAATTTTAAAAGCATGACTTTAAATGTCATTTAATATATCTTTTATAGCACACGCGCGCACACACACACACACAGTAGCATCTTTGAACGAGTTTCACCTGTTCTCGATGCGACGCTGCGGGCTTCGCCCGCTTGGCAATAACATTGGTCGTGTGCGGCAACATATGTCGTGGGCGGCGATATTGGTCGTGGGCGACGATATTGGTCGTGGAGAAAACATTTGTTGTGGGTGACAACATTGGTTGTGGGCAGCAATATTGTTCGTGGCCGACGACATTTTTCGTGGGCGTCGACATTGTTCGTGGGCGGCGACAGTGTTTGGGGGTGCGACAATGTTTGGGGACGGCGACAATGTTTGGGGGCGGCCGAAGTCCGCCCGAGAGCATCGAGCATGGGTGTAGCCCATACAAAAATGCAAGTATACCAACCCTAATTCCTCAAATTACCAGAACAAATGCAAAAAAAGATTGCAATTATAAGGTCATTTTATAATAGAGAATTTTCAAACAAAATTAGTTTGAGCAACAAATTCATTACCCAACACAAAACACACAAATTAAACAACCTTATGCATTTAGTGTCACATACATCTTAACACCAAACTCAAATTAAAGAGTTTAAATGCTCCCAAACATCATTACCCAACTCAAATTTGAGTCACTTATCTAACTTCAAATGTTTCAGTAAACATTCAAAAAAACATGTCTGAAGAAAAATAACCAAGAATGAATTTGATACAGATACAATAAAAATGAAGGGTTTGGGGTTTCTTAAGCTAATTGAGGCTTGCAGTTTGCAGATAAACAGGAATTTCCATAATGGATGAAGTGCATGCAAACATATTATATTTCAAATAATAAACATGAATTTCCAGGGTGGATGATGCTTTACGAGGGAGGAAGAAAGCGAATACCACCGATCAGATTGCAATTTGCAGTAGTGGCTTTGAGTGCAAGCGGTGACACTATTCATAGCTTAAATATATAAGTATAGCAAAGAAAAGATCGCCAACAGTGAGGAGAATAAAAGACATAAAAATTTGTTCAGACCTTACAAATACAATTATTTGTATACCATTGACTTGTTTGACTTCTTACAAATCTGGGACATTGAGCACAATAGACCTAACACTGGTGTTGAAGGGCAACAATGTCGTAGATGCGGAGCCTTGGTCTTGTTCAAGGCAAAAGGATCGTCCGATCAAGGAGGTTCTTCGAGATGATACTACCCCGGCAGATTCTGAGGTTGAGGTGTTGGGGTCTTATACACCCACCCCCCCTGAGTTCCTAATTTGGAGGTTCCTGCCCCTCGAGTATCTTCTTCTTTCAAGGCGATGAGTGATGTGGTGAGTGAGCACTTCCTTTAGTCTTCAGTGTGGTTACTCTATGCACTTCTATTTCTTCTTAGTTGTAGATTGAAGCTCAGACTCACATATCATTCACGTGGAACGATCATTATGTGAGCTTAAAGGATGGATACTTGGCTCTTCAGGAAAGGCTTCGGTTGGCAGAGGATTCACTTGCTGCCTTGAGAGAGGATCGAGATACATCTCGATTTCGGCGGATCGGGTCGGAGCTGAAGGCGGAGCTTGAGAAGGCCCGAGAGGCATTGTTGATGGAGAAATCCTTGGTGGAGAAGACGACACAGTTATTGAAGACTGCTCAGGAGGCGAATTCTTATTTAGAGAAGGAGTTGGAGGCTTCAAAAGATAAGATGGAGCAACTTTCTTCAGAGGATCGGGCATCAGAGCTGAATACTATCGGGCTCGCTGAGTACATGGATTCATTGAACTACATGCGTGATCATTGTTTTCTTGGAGAGGAGATCTGTGACGAGGTCTAGACCAGAGAGTTACATCCCCAGAAAGAATATGTTCGCGAGGTTGCTCTTAGGCATGGAGTGTCGAAGGTGCTTCAGATGGTGACCAGGAAACTTGAGTGTGATGTCTCAAGCCTTGACTTTGATGACATTTCTAATGATGACTGCTCGGGTTCTGATTATAATGTAGATGTAGTTGGCGAGTAGTGGTCTCACCATTATTTTTTATTGTATGTTTGCTTTATGAATTGAGTTTGTATGACCTCGTCGCTTTGTGACGGTGCTTGTATCTATTTGTGAGTTTTTTGTACTTGTGTTTTTTAGTAGCTTTGTGTATTACGCTCTAAGCACCCTTTTGAATTGCCTTTACAAGTTTTTCCTATTATTGAATCTTGTTAGTGTGGTATTTATATCGTTGATTTGAGCCTGTTTACGATCCTCTTTCTTGGATGTTCGTAATTGAGAGCAAGACCCGGACGGTATTGTAATCTTCTATTAGGATGGAGAATGAGTATTTTTGGCCAGGTAGCAAGAGGTTGTAGGGGCGAAGCCTACTGCTAGAATAAAGGTGTTGTGGGCACGCTGCCTGGTGGCAGGTGTTGTTAATGAGTGTGCTAAACATGGCCAGATGTTGTGAGCGCGCTGCCCGATGGAGGTGTTGTTAATGAGCACACTACATGTAACGCCCCCATCCGTCGCACAGCATATGACAGAAGGTCCGGTCGGGCCCGACGCCAGATACCATGGATAGGTAAAAGAGTTACTTATTGTTTCCAAATCAAAGTTCAACTATGAACGCATCCTAACTCGAGCATTGTAACAAAAGCAGTTTAAATTATGAACCCAACACATGAAATGTCCACTAAACACCACACAGGTGAAAGAAATTGTACCTAATCACCTAGAGGGGGGGGGGGGTGAATAGGTGACTAAATATTTTTAAACTTTTTAGGCAGATTACAGATTATATCACAGAGTTATAATTACTTCTTCACCGAAATCAATCAGCAATCACAGAATCAAACATGCACACAGTGAACACACAGATTTATAGTGGTTTCCCAAGGTTTGGGTACATCCACTTTCCCCTTCGCCTATCTAGTAGTGTACTAGATTCGGCCAAACTCCTCCACTATCTCAGATCCTCAGATCTTACACTCAGAACCCCAAATGGTTCCTACAGCTCAGGCCCAAGGCCCTACAACTCAGTCTTCTCCAAAGACCTACACTCAGCCACAAGTCCTACACTTAGAGATATGGATCTCCTACACTCAGGCACACAGGCCCTACCACTCAGCCTTTATAATTACAGCCTTACAACTCAGATTCCTAAGAATCCTACAAGAAATATAGAATACAAAGTACATACCTACAACTCAGACAAAGAGAGATGAGTTGACAGGTTCTTGATGAGTTCTTGCAAGAACTCTGCTGAGATCAATCTCACTTGGCTTTCTTCAAAGCTTCTTGAATGTAGAACACAATAGGATTGATTCTCTGCAGCTGATCTTCAATCACTGCAACTTAAGATTCAGAACTAGGTCTGAACCCTTCTTCACAGCCTGGTTCCAACGGCTGTCTTCTTGGAAGGAGCTCTCTCTCTCCAACTTCTTAGATCTTCACTTGATTCTTCAATGAATAGCTAGATCTTCTTCTTTGATTGTTGATCTCTTGTTGTTAATCTCTTGGACTATGTGATCATCTCTTTCTGTTGACAGTATAAACCTATATATAAGCCTTCTTCATGGTGACCGGCTGATTCGGTTCCTAACAGCTTTCTGACATCTCTGACAGGTGCAGTAGACCGGCTGGAATGGCAGCTGTCAAGTCATCCAGTCAGTTCTTGAAATATCTATAACTGTCTGAAAGTGTCGAGACAGTTTGTCTTTAAGGGTCGACACTTATAGAGTAAGTGTCGACACAAGTAGACTAAGTGTCGACACTAGCCTTCAAGGTGTCGACACAACTTCTTGTGTTGTAGAATTTACTTCTCGACACTGCTTCTACAATATGTGTCGACACTGATATTGTGTGTCGACACAAGTCCTTGTTCTTCAGTACTTTGTTGAATTCTTGTAAGTGTCGACACAACTCCTTTGTGTCGACACATCTTCATGTGTTGAACTTGTTGAGTGTCGACACATCTTCTTGGTGTCGACACATGTCTTCTGTGTTGATACTTGCTGAGTGTCGACACAGCTCCTTGTGTCGACACATTCTTCTTCTGTTGAGACTTTGGCTGAGTGTCGACACATCTCCTTTGTGTCGACACTTGTACTTAGAATTTTTGTTGAACTTTGCTGAGTGTCGACACAGCCTCCTAGTGTTGACACTTTCTTCATGTATTGAGTCTTCTCCTGTGTGTCGACAAATTGTTCATTGTGTCGACACTTTCTTCATGTGTTGAGTCTTCTGCTGTGTGTCGACACATTCTTCATTATGTCGACACTTATACTTAGACTCTATTGAAATTTGCTGAGTGTCGACACAGCCTCCAAGTGTCGACACTTTATGATATAGACACAGTTCCTCTGAGTGTCGACACTACTTCTAAGTGTCGACACAACTTCACTGGACTTTTCTTCATTGAGTGTCGACACAACCTGTATGTGTCAACACTTTCTATCTGGTGTCGACTCTGCATCTCTGGTGTCGACACAATTACTCCAAGTGTCGACACTGCTTGTCTGGGTGTCGACACAAGTCTTCTTAAGTGTCGACACTTTCCTTATGGGTGTCGACACATAGACTTAGAAACTTTTCAGCTTTCCTGCAAATACTTAACCTGCACAAGGCAACTCAAAATACATCAAATACATTTTGATGTATATCATTGAGTAGGGTGAGGCTTCTTCAAATCAGGTACATTTAAACCAATGTACCCAACAATCTCCCCCTATTTGGAGAAGTCATAACCCTTAGTCAATGATATACACCATACAGAATAAAAGCACAGTATGATGTAAAGCAGGATTATATAACATGGTAAATTCATAAACATGTATTAATCAAAACATATAAACACAGATATCTCAGAACAATTATGTATAGATTTATCACACATCATATTGTTCTAACAACTTTGTCATATTCATTATACAAAAGTTTACAGAATGTTTAAAATCAAAAGATTACAACTGTAAACTAAAGATAATTCAATTCTATTTTGCTCAGCCTCCTTGATAACTATACCCTTCCCAGACTGTATCTTTGCTTGCACAGGGGCTTCAGCATCTTCAACAGCAGCAGGCTTCTTGCCTTTAAGATCCTTCTTCTTTAATTCTTCAGCCTTGATTTTTTGCCTCTCAAAATAATGATAAGGCTTAGGAAAGTACTTGCTATGCTCCTGGGCAGTAGGAGGTAGCTTTCCCATCTTAGTCTTTCTTCTATACTACACAATGGCTTCTTATCTGGTCTCATGCTTCCTCCACTCCAGTTCAGAAAACCACTTGTTTCTATCTTGAATATTTTCTTTGGCAGCCTTCCATGCAGTTAAGATAATATTCCTTGAAGTGGGGCTCCACTGTTCAAAATCAGGCCTTTGTTCAGCTTGCTCTCTGAACCTCTTCTTAGATAATTTGGCTTCATGTTCTTTATGCAAAGCTTCTTGCATAGCCTCAGATACTGGCTGAACCACTTTTTCTATGATGACATTGTGCTTTCCCTCAGGTGGGCTATACATGGACTGTATGTCTGCTTGTACCATATCAAAGTCTGGTGGAGGGTATATTACTTGAGCCACTTCAGCTTGCTCCCCTCCAAGATAAGCAGGATTGATCCCAGACTCTGCAACATTATCATCATCACATAAAGGAGGATAACCAAGAGTTGCTCTGATAGAATTAGAAATCCACTTTGCATGATCAGAGATGGCTTTGACTAACACCCTCTCCCCCTTTATGACTTCTCTTTCCATGTGATCCCTTAGATCATCCTTTTGAAATCTTATTTGGGCATCCAAATAGTTTACTCCATCTTTAAAGAAAGGTTTCAACCTTTGGAGCTTTTCAGTTATCAACTTCTGAGAGTTTTCAATAGCAGAAGTAACATCAGTTATGCCCTCTTGTAAATCTTTATCAAACTCTGCCTTAGCAGTAGCATTAGTTGTAGTCTGTCCAGCAGCTATATTCTTCATCTCTGTGACAATTGCATTGTGTGAAGCAGTCTAATTGTCATTCATCCTTAGCTGGTTCTCCAGAACATATCCTTGCTTCAGTGCAATGTCATCCACTTGAGCTTTGATTTTCTCTTGATGTGTAGCTAAGTAGACTACTGCATTCCCTCCCTTATGAAAGCAGTCAGTCATCTCCTTATTATTTAGATTCATCTCAAATCGAATAGACTTAATGTCTTGGGCAAGATCAAATTGTAAAGACTTATGCCCCTCATCCATATATGTTTCTATTGCTTTCCTTTGCTCATCAAGCTTTATTTGTATAGCAACCATCAGAGAACTGTAATCTACAGATGGTGCTGGCTGTAGTGCAGGCTGTGGTGCTATGGTTTGCAGAGCTTTCTTATAAGTCTGGCTCCTGCTCTTGAAGACTTGAAACTTTCTCTTTTTAACTCTTTCAGCCTCCTCATCTTCAGAAGCTGATGCGCTTGCTATTTCTACCCTCTCCCTAGGTAGCTCCTCAACATCCTTTGGCTTCTCAGGCTTTTTCCTTGCAGTTTCTTCTAGAATCTCCACTTGCTCCCCTCAACTTGAGCATTCTCCCCTCAGCAGCAGTACTTGCTTTCTCAAGTCTGTTTGATCCAGATTAAGGAAGAGATCTTCCATTGTAAACTCTTGTTGAGGTTGTGATGGAGATTCTCTTATCTCATCAATTACTTGATTTGGTTCCACTTGATCTGCAACAGATGTGTTCTCCATGACAACATCTTGGGGTTGGCTATGTGTTGGAGTTTGCTGATTAACATTATGTAATGAATCAGTCAAAACATCATCCTCAATAGAAAAATCTAATGCATTAATCTCAGTGATTACCTCAAGTATTGTGTGAGTAGCTTGTTCACTTTCTAGTGGAGTTGGCTCTTCCACTACTAGAGGCTCCCCCTGGATAGAAACCTGGTGAAGTGGGCTAGCTTGAGGCAGCTCCCCCTGCCTGTCTGCAACTTCATGTATAGTTGGAGACTGGCCAGCATTCCCAGTTTCTTGTTCATCATCTAGAGTAAAGACAACTTGCTCTTCAGAGCTACTAGATGATTCTTGAGCTACTGGAGCTATCTTCTTCTTCTTCTTTTGGGGTGTTACCTTCTCAGGAGTTGGCAATTCCTTGGTCAAGACCCTATCCCATCTAGAGAAGATTCTCCTGTCCATCTTCCTTATGTGATTGATCTTAGATCCAGCAGCTTGGCTCATTACTTCTGGTATACTACCAGCCAAGTAAAGACTTAGTATCCTACCCAAATTGGGTTTCTTCAGGCTCTCCTTGATCTTCTCAAATACTACTACAGACCAATTAGTTTGCAGTGTAAAGATAATTCTTGTCATGAGACTGAACATATGTGCTGAAACTCTGTCATGCACTCCAGGCTTACTCAAGATCACCTTGCCAACAATTTCTGAGAGAAATTTGCCTTGACTGTTCATCCCCTTTCTATTGAACACTGATCCACTTTTCATGTTAGAATCCAAACCACACCAAGTTAATGCTTCCCTAGTTTTAGATGCAGAAACATTCTCTTCTTCCTTAATCCTTGGTAACAGAAGTATCTTTCTCAAACTCTTAGGTGAGACCTTCACCTTTTCTCCATGAACCCTTGACTTTATCTTGAGTCCAAATTCGTCTAGGGTTGCTCCATTCAGAAATTCTAGAACTTCTTTCTTCCATATCTTAGTGGGCTCTGAAACAAGAAAATCTTACCCTGAATTTGCAACTAGGGTTACCACATCCTTGATCTCTGGTTCTGCGTCATCAAACGCATGCCGCACTAGTTCATATCCTTCGTTCACGTTCTCTTCGAGCTTGGGCGCCATTAGGGTTTGAAGAATTTGAATTGAGAGAAGAGAGGTGTCGACACATAAGTTTGGTCTCGAAACTTTGGTGAGAGTGTCGACAGACAATGGCGAAATCCTATTTATACCTTTCTAGGATTGAAGATGAAAGGGCGCGCTAACAAACTCAAATTGTGTCGACACTGTTGAAAAGTGTTGACACAGACTTATAATGTCTCGACACCAATGTGTTGACACAAGTATAGTCGACAGAATATATGTGTCGACACTTGTTTATGTGTCGACACCACTTAGCTCGACACTTAGTCGAGACTTTACTTCACTAATTCTGCATAAAGTCTAAGTGTCGACACCATCTTGGATGTGTCGACACCTTCTCTATATGTGTTGACACTAATTCCCTGAAGTGTCGACACCAACTTCCTAGATGTGTCGATGTAACACCCCCTATCCGTCGCATAGCATATAGCAGTAGGTCCGGCCGGGGCCCGACGCCATATACCACAGACAAACCGGGTGGTTACTTATGGAAACCATCCAACCAATCTCAACGTCCTACACAGAGCATTATAGCGGAAGCAGTTTATATAAGTTATAAACAAGAACCCAGCATAAGAGCACGAATGTCCACTAATACAACATTTAGGAATGTATACAAAATACCAAAATCGGCCTTAAGGCCTTACAAAATATTTCACTTGTCTGTTACATGATTTACAACCTCGGCACGCAGGCCGGCCATACATGAATAAAATAGAAAACATTTCCACTTGGGCCTTCAAGGGCCAGCTTCGCAAAAAGGGCTTTAGCCCGCTATTGACCGCTTGGTCCAGCTGCACCTGCAAGCAACAAACCACCGCACGGTGGTAAACAAGGCAACGATCAGCAATGCTGACCAAATTATAACGATCCCGCCCCCAACTCGGGGCGGCGATGCTCCTTCCCTGCATTTCATTAGCATAAGCGAGCAATGCATATAACCATAGCCATTTCAACACAGACGTTGGCTCGTACGGCCACACGTCCCGTGCACTCAGGGCACATTCTCGGTGAACCAGTCGATGTTACGTCAATTAAAGCCATTAACATTCCGGACTCACCACCGCCACTTAGACGGCCATTCCTATGAGCAATTCATCTTCCTGGTATTGGTCACGTCAATTTAAGCCATTGACCACCGAAGACCCCCATCTATGCCAACGGCGAGTGCCATGTAACTATAGGTCTCTCTAACCCGAACGACATAGAGCGGGTACGGTTCCATCTAACTCGTGCTCACATCGCAACGACAATTTAAGCCATATGCGCGGGTCAAACTTTCACCGAATCCCATTCTACCGCAAATCACATAACCCCGTTATGTTCAAGTTGGCTCTCAGGCCACCAAGTTGGCAAGATCTCGTATCCGCCCAGTTTTCCGGGTGCACCTTTGGGTTAGTCCCAAGGCTCCCTGCTGCAATCTACCGCGTAGAAAACCCGAAAAACACCCAATAGCACGGAATCTTCTCCGGCCTTATGCAATGCAACATCACCGATCCGAACTAACATGTCCGGGTAGGCTTCAACCAAAATGCCTATGTCCGTTCTCGCATACGAACTCTAAACAACGGGGACTTTACATATCTACCCGAAGGAACGCCTCCAACTCTCCGCAAACTCGCGAGAGCGGGCTTCCTATGCTAAGAAAGAGAGCTATTAGTGCTCAAGATGAGGATCGTTACCCTTGCGTTCCTCTTTGGCGCCATCAGAAAAGTAATCGGATGGAAATGACCGCACTAGCGTTGCCTCCGCGGATCCGGAGTCGGCTTGCGATTCGGAGCTCCGAAGCTCCTCCAATGGCGGATCTAGCTCCTCTTCCTCTTGCCTTAGCTCTTCTTTCTCCAAGGGTTTGGAGAGATGAAAAGGTAAGAAAAATGATGGATTTCAAGTCAACTCCCGGGTATATCCTCCCAGGAACAACCCCCAGCCATTGGATCTTCAATCAAGGAAACGAACGGCTTTGATTCGGGGCTGAAATGCCCAATCTGGACCGAACACGGCCTGGCACACGCCCGTGTCCAGGGCCGTGTGCCGCATTCGCCGTCAAAATCGAATCTCCTGGACACGCACACGGGTATCGAACACGCCCGTGTTCGAGCTGACACGCCCGTGTTCCAGCTGACACGGCCGTGTAGCCGGCCGTGTACCCCATGATTTTTCCCCCGTTTCCAACCCGAGCACTGCACGGGTTCTAGGACACGCCCGTGTCCTTGCCCGTGTCACTTTGACACGCCTGGGCCCCAGGCCGTGTACACGGGACATTTCGTCGAGTGGAGATCGACGACTCGATGACACGGCCTTGGACACGCCCGTGTCCTAGGCCGTGTGCCTTGTCTCGACGATCGTCGAGTGAATCTCGACGATTTCACCTTGACGATCGTCGACACGGGTCGACACGCCCTGCGACACGCCCGTGTCGCAGGCCGTGTGCCCATGCTCGACGAATCGTCGAGTATAACTCGACGATTTCACGGCTAAGTGTCGACACGGGTCGACACGCCCTGCGACACGCCCGTGTCGCAGGCCGTGTGCCCATTCTCGACGAATCGTCGAGAATAACTCGACGACTTCGCGGCTAAGTGTCGACACACGCTTGACACGCCCTGGGACACGCCCGTGTCCCAGGCCGTGTGCCTTCAGCCAGAAACCAAAACTGGCCCAAAACGTCCCCCTTTGCTCCTTTGAGTTTCGGGGCGTTACAACTCTCCCCTCTTAAAAGAATTTCGCCCACGAAATTACATAAAGGAAAGATATACAAAAACAACATTTGTACCTGAGCGGAACAACTCCGGATACTCGTCAAGCATAGTCTGCTCTCGCTCCCAAGAGAGCTCCTCACGACCGCAATTGTCCCACCGGACTTTGACCATCCTGATCTCTTTATTGCGTAGCCGCTTGACCTCCGAGTCCTCAATCCGCACGGGCTTGACCTTTGTCGTTAGCCCACTATCCACCGGCACTTGATCGACCGCGATCACTTGCGTAGGCTCTTGCACCGCCTTCCGAAGCACCGAAATGTGGAATACATCGTGTAAACCACTTAGCTCCACCGAAAGCTTCAACCTATAGGCCGCTTCTCCAACTCGCTCCAGAACCTCAAACGGTCCAAGGTACCTCGGGCTTAGCTTTTTCAATCCGTCGCACCCGCGAGACACCCTTGAACGGCTTGATCTTTAGGTACACATAATCACCCACAGCGAACTCCACGTTCCTGTGCTTGGCATTATAGTACTTTGCTTGCCGGTCCTGAGCGATGAGCAACCTCTCCCGAATGGTTCTCACCAAAGAAGTAGCATCATCCACTTCCGATCGCTTATACAACTTCGACTCGCCCGTTTCTAACCAAGACAACGGCGTGCGACATCTTCTACCATATAGGGCCTCGAAAGGCGCCATCTGAATACTTGCTTGGTAGCTGTTGTTGTATGCGAACTCCACCAAATAAAGGTGGTCCTTCCATTGCTTTCCAAAGTCCAAGACACACATGCGAAGCATGTCTTCCATGGTTCTATTGACCCTCTCGGTCTGCCCATCCGTTTGCGGATGGAAGGCTGTGCTAAACTTCAGCTTTGTTCCCAACATTTGCTGCACCAGCCTCCAATCATTGGACGTGAACCGCCCATCTCGGTCACTCACGATGCTGCGGGGCACACCATGAAGCCGTACTATATTATCCACATAAAGCTTTGCCAGCTTCTCCACCGGATCATCCTTCCTATGCGGAATAAAATGCGACACCTTCGTTAATCGATCGACGACCACCCAAATGGCGTCGTTCCCCTTTTGCGACCTTGGCAAACCGTGCACAAAGTCCATAGAGATGTCGTCAAATTTCCACTCCGGAATAGGCAAGGACTTAAGAAATCCTCCCGGCTTTTGGCACTCCGCCTTTACCAAGGCGCAGGTTTGGCACTTCGCTACATATAGCGCCACATCCTTTTTCAAACCCGGCCACCAAAATAGCTTCTTTACATCACGGTACATCTTCGTGCTCCCCGGGTGAATCGAGTACTTGGTATGGTGCGCCTCGTACAACAACTCCACCCGTAAATTGCCCACACTTGGGACGCACAAACGACCGTCTTTCCACAGCAATCCGTCCTCCACAACGAATTGGGAATTTGACCCATCCAGAGCCTCTATCATGAACTGCTTCATATGAGCATCCATATCCAAAGCCTGCCGAATCCGATCAGCCAGGTCATATTGGACTTCAGTCCAATTCAGCACTGCTTCAGCACTAGATTGTCTATCCACACAAACAATCTCCAACGCCTCCAGCTCCTGCACCAACCGCTCATCATGCACTGATAGCCAATTCGCTTGAGCTGGGGCTCGGCGACTCAACGCGTCCGCAACCGCATTCCCTTTGCCAGGCACGTAGTGGATCTTGAATGTATAGTCCCCCAGGAACTCCATCCACCTACGCTGCCGCATATTCAGATCTTTCTGATCAATCAGGTACTTTAGACTCTTGTGATCGGTGTAGATATCAATCTTCACACCGTACAAATAGTGTCTCCACAGCTTCAAGGCAAAAATCACGGCCGCTAACTCCAAGTCATGGACCGGATAATTCCTCTCGTGCACTTTTAGCTGTCTCGAGCCATAAGCTATCACGCTTCCGTGCTGCAGTAGCACGCAACCCAAACCGCTGCCTGAAGCATCGCTATATATCTCATAGCCTTCGGTTCCAACCGGCGAACTCAGCACAGGCGCCGTGGTCAACCGACACTTCAACTCCTCAAAAGCTCGCGCGCACTCCGGCGTCCAAACGAACTTATGATCCTTCCTCGTCAAAGTAGTGAGAGGTAGCGCTATCCGCGAGAAGTTCTCTACGAAGCGCCTATAATAGCCGGCAAGCCCCAAAAAGCTCCGGACTTCTGCTACCGTAGCAAGCTCAGGCCACTCCCGTATCGCAACAATCTTCGCCGGATCCACAGCAATACCCTCTCCACTCACTATATGCCCGAGGAACGCCACTGAGGATAGCCAAAACTCGCACTTCGAGAACTTGGCATACAACTGGTTTCTCCTTAGCGTCTCCAACACCAAATGAAGATGCTTGAAGTGATCTTCCTCACTTTGCGAGTACACCAAAATATCGTCGATGAAGACGATCACGAAATGGTCCAAGTACTCCCTGAACGTCCTGTTCATCAAATCCATGAATACTGACGGCGCATTAGTCAGCCCAAACGGCATGACCGTAAACTCATAATGCCCGTATCTCGTACTAAACGCTGTCTTCGGGATATCACTCTCCCTTATCCGCAGCTGATAGTACCCAGACTTGAGATCTAACTTCGAGTACACCGTCGACCCGACTAACTGATCAAAGAGATCATCAATCCTAGGGATCGGGTACTTATTCTTCTCAGTCAGCTTGTTTAGCTCCCGATAATCAATACATAATCTCAAGCTTCCGTCCTTCTTCTTAACAAAGAGGACCGGTGCGCTCCAAGGCGAAGAACTCGGGCGCACATACCCTTGCTCCAACAACTCTTGCAGTTGAACTTTCAGCTCCGCCATTTCCTTAGGCGCTAGCCGATACGGAGATCGTGACACAGGCTTTGCACCTGGCACTAGCTCGATCGTAAAATCTATCTCCCGTTGAGGCGGGGCTCCAGGAAGATCTGCGGGGAACACATCAGGGTATTCTGATACCACTGAAATACAATCCAAAGCGGGCTTCGGCTTTGCAACCTCCACTAGTGTAAAGAACAGTTCTGCTCCAGCACGAACCGCCTTCACCACCTGAAGAGCAGACATCAACGTCTTGCTCGACCCCTTTAAGCCCGTAAACGTCGTCTCACGACTCGCTCCCAGCTTAACTTCCTTGCTACCGCAATCTATATGGGCCTGCTGCTCCGAGAGCCAGTCCATGCCAAATATGACGTCGAACTCCATTAACGGCAAGTAAAGACGCCCGCAGGTCGAACTCCTGCTCTCCAATACGAATCTTAACATCGCAGATCCTAACCGCTCGCATCGAACACCCATTGGGCAACAACACATCCAACTTATCCTTCGCCATCGAAGAAGGGGCTCCGATGCGTTATATAAATCCTTCGGACAAGAAGGAGTGTGAAGCTCCCGTATCGAAGAGTGCTCGTGCCGGATTTTCACAAATCAAAACAAATCCTAAACAAGCAGTGGTAAGGTAACATATACATAACAAATATTTAAAGAAATTGACTTGCTATAAATTAAACCGTACCTGTCACCACATCAGCTTGTTTAATGGCCTCCTGTTGGCCAAGATTGTAGACCCTTGGTTGGGCCGGAGCATAATGGGATGCGGTCGACTCCACCGCCTTTCCCTTCTCTTCATAAGTAGCTCCAGGCCTCCTTTCGGACTTAGGACGTCCGCTCCAACAATCACGGGCGAAATGCCCCGTCTTGCCACAAGTAAAGCACGCGCCCGGGGTCCGACTCGTAGTCGCCCCAGAAGCACCAGAAGGAGCTGGACCCGAAGTCCTATGCTTCTTGAAAGCCCTCCGATAGCCGGACTTTGAAGTAGTCGGCACTTTAAACTCAGATTTTCTATCAACCAAGCCTTTCTTCGCCTGCACGTTCTTCATGTCCTTCTCCAAGGACCGGGCAGTATTGACCAAGGTTAAGAAACCCTGCGTCATTGGCCCCGACAGTAACAATCTCAGCTCATCCCTCAAGCCTTCATAAAAACGATTAGTCTTGCGCTCCTCATCCATGATGGTGGAGCTAGCATAACGACTCAACCGCGTAAACTCGTGGAGATATTCATCCACGCTCCTCTCACCCTGCACCAACTTCAGGAATTCATTCTCCATTGAAATCCTCTGAGTAGAAGGGAGGTATCTTGCCAAGAACAATCCCGAGAACTCTTCCATCGGAACGTCTATCAGTTGTCTACCTCTCAGATGATGCAGCTCCAAACCTTCCCACCACATCCTCGCTTCACCGTCCAGCAGGAACGTAGCAATGGTGGTCATCTGCCACTCCTCCGTCTCCGTCGCTGTCATGACTCTCTTCACCCTAGAGAGCCAGTCTTCAGCCTGAGATGGGGTTCCCAACCCCGAGAATAACGGAGGGTTAAAGCTCATTACATGCTTCAACTGCCTCTCAGTTGCCCTCCTTGGCACTATTGGTTCCACAATCCACTTGCTCCACCCTCCTCGGCTCAGCCTCTTGCAGAGGTACTTGCTCCATCACAGGAGCGGGCTGCTGCGCTTGCCTCCCAGGCTGCGCATTTATCACGGCCAACACCGCTTCAGCCACCAATCGAATATTCTCAGCCGACAGAGGTGTTGCAGGAGCAACCTCCGGTGCACTACTTGCCTCAGAAACTCGGCGTTCTGACGGCCCAACACCACTTCGGGTCACCTATAGTGGTACAAAACACCGTTAAGCGACCAAATAAATTGCAAACAACAATTATAGGAACACGCAGGTTCCTCAAACACGAGTATTTTCATTCCTAAGTGGACATTCATGGGTTCTTTTTACTGTTATAACGATGACGCACACAATGTGCTCACCACCCCTTAAAAAGAATTCGCCCACGAATTCACTTTAAGCCCGACCAAAACCAGTAGTCTGATACCAAATTGTAACACCCCCTATCCGTCGCATAGCATATAGCAGTAGGTCCGGCCGGGGCCCGACGCCATATACCACAGACAAACCGGGTGGTTACTTATGGAAACCATCCAACCAATCTCAACGTCCTACACAGAGCATTCTAGCGGAAGCAGTTTATATAAGTTGTAAACAAGAACCCAGCATAAGAGCACGAATGTCCACTAATATAACATTTAGGAATGTATACAAAATACCCAAAATCGGCCTTAAGGCCTTACAAAATGTTTCACTTGTCTGTTACATGATTTACCAACCTCGGCACGCAGGCCGGCCATACATGAATAAAATAAAAAACATTTCCACTTGGGCCTTCGAGGGCCAGCTTCGCAAAAAGGGCTTTAGCCCGCTATTGACCGCTTGGTCCAGCTGCACCTGCAAGCAATAAACCACCGCACGGTGGTAAACAAGGCAACGGTCAGCAATGCTGACCAAATTATAACGATCCCGCCCCCAACTCGGGGCGGCGATGCTCCTTCCCTGCATTTCATTAGCATAAGCGAGCAATGCATATAACCATAGCCATTTCAACACAGACGTTGGCTCGTACGGCCACACGTCCCGTGCACTCAGGGCACATTCTCGGTGAACCGGTCGATGTTACGTCAATTAAAGCCATTAACATTCCGGACTCACCACCGCCACTTAGACGGTCCATTCCTATGAGCAATTCGTCTTCCTGGTATTGGTCACGTCAATTTAAGCCATTGACCACCGAAGACCCCCATCTATGCCAACGGCGAGTGCCATGTAACATTAGGTCTCTCTAACCCGAACGACATAGAGCGGGTACGGTTCCATCTAACCCGTGCTCACATCGCAACGACAATTTAAGCCATATGCGCGGGTCAAACTTTCACCGAGTCCCATTCTACCGCAAATCACATAACCCCGTTATGTTCAAGTTGGCTCTCAGGCCACCAAGTTGGCAAGATCTCGTATCCGCCCAGTTTTCCGGGTGCACCTTTGGGTTAGTCCCCAAGGCTCCCTACTGCAATCTACCGCGTAGAAAACCCAAAAAACACCCAATAGCACGGAGTCTTCTCCGGCCTTATGCAATGCAACATCACCGATCCGAACTAACATGTCCGGGTAGGCTTCAACCAAAATGCCTATGTCCGTTCTCGCATACGAACTCTAAACAACGGGGACTTTACATATCTACCCGAAGGAACGCCTCCAACTCTCCACAAACTCGCGAGAGCGGGCTTCCTATGCTAAGAAAGAGAGCTATTAGTGCTCAAGATGAGGATCGTTACCCATTGCGTTCCTCTTTGGCGCCATCGGAAAGTAATTGGATGGAAATGACCGCACTAGCGTTGCCTCCGTGGATCCGGAGTCGGCTTGCGATTCGGAGCTCCGAAGCTCCTCCAATGGCGGATCTAGCTCCTCTTCCTCTTGCCTTAGCTCTTCTTTCTCCAAGGGTTTGGAGAGATGAAAATGTAAGAAAAATGATGGATTTCAAGTCAACTCCCGGGTATATCCTCCCAGGAACAACCCCCAGCCATTGGATCTTCAATCAAGGAAACGAACGGCTTTGATTCGGGGCTGAAATGCCCAATCTGGACCGAACACGGCCTGACACACGCCCGTGTCCAGGGCCGTGTGCCGCATTCGCCGTCAAAATCGAATCTCCTGGACACGCACACGGGTATCGAACACGCCCGTGTTCGAGCTGACACGCCCGTGTTCCAGCTGACACGGCCGTGTAGCCGGCCGTGTACCCCATGATTTTTCCCCCGTTTCCAACCCGAGCACTGCACGGGTTCTAGGACACGCCCGTGTCCTTGACCGTGTCACTTTAACACGCCTGGGCCCCCAGGCCGTGTACACGGGACATTTCGTCGAGTGGAGATCGACGACTCGATGACACGGCCTTGGACACCCCCGTGTCCTAGGCCGTGTGCCTTGACTCGACGATCGTCGAGTGAATCTCGACGATTTCACCTTGACGATCGTCGACACGGGTCGACACGCCCTACGACACGCCCGTGTCGCAGGCCGTGTGCCCATGCTCGACGAATCGTCGAGTATAACTCGACGATTTCACGGCTAAGTGTCGACACGGGTCGACACGCCCTGCGACACGCCCGTGTCGCAGGCCGTGTGCCCATTCTCGACGAATCGTCGAGAATAACTCGATGACTTCGCGGCTAAGTGTCGACACACGCTTGACACGCCCTGGGACACGCCCGTGTCCCAGGCCGTGTGCCTTCAGCCAGAAACCAAAACTGGCCCAAAACGTCTCCCTTTGCTCCTTTGAGTTTCGGGGCGTTACAGTCGACACCAACTTCCTAGATGTGTCGACACCTTTTCTCTGAAGTGTCGACACCAATTCTCTGTCTCGACACAGACAACTCTGTGTGTCGACACTATTTTACTTAGCCATTTCTGTAAAACTTATTCTAAGTTTATCATACCTAATTCAACTTTAAACCTATTGAATTTGGTTTCTTCTAGGGGCTTAGTATACATGTCAGCTAGTTGATTATCTGTATTTACATATTCTAGTGAAATATCTTCTTTTTCTACATGTTCCCTTAGAAAATGATACTTTATTTCAATGTGTTTTGTTCTACTATGGGAAACAGGATTGTTTGCAATAGATATAGCACTAGTAGAATCACAAAACAGTGGTGTTCTACTTGAATACCATAATCCTCAGGCTGATGTTGTATCCATAGAAGTTGAGCACAGCAACTTCCTGCAGCCACATACTCTGATTCTGCTGTGGAGATAACCACACTTGTTTGCTTCTTGCTACTCCATGAAATCAGTCTTCCATCTAGGAATTGACAGGTTCCAGTTGTACTTTTTCTATCTTCTTTGCAGCCTGCAAATCTGCATCTGAATAACCTATCCGTTCAAAGTCTCTATTCCTAGGGTACCAAAGGCCTAGATAAGGAGTGCCCTTAAGATATCTCAGTATTCTTTTGACTGCTGTCAAATGAGACTATTTAGGGCAAGCTTGGTACCTAGCACAGACATATGTTGCATACATGATATCTGGTCTACTTGCAATCAAATACAATAGGGATCCAACTATACCTCTATACAAAGTCTCATCTATAGGTTTCCCTACATCATCTTTGCTAAGAGACATACTTGACCCCATAGGAGTTTTCATGGTACTGGATGAATCCCTACCATACTTCCTTATTAGTTCTAGGGTGAACTTAGACTGGCATATGGATAAACCATTCTCAGTCTGTCTAACTTGGAGACCCAAGAAGAACTTAAGTTCCCCCATACTGCTCATCTCAAATTGTCCTTGCATAAGTTTTGCAAACTTTTTGCAAAGACTACTTTCAGTAGACCCAAATATGATGTCATCTACATATATTTGGACTAGTATGATCTTGCCTCTGGATTCCCTAAGGAATAGAGTCTTGTCTATTTTCCCACTTGTGAATTTATTCTCAATGAGGAAACTAGACAGGGTTTCATACCAAGCCCTAGGGGCTTGTTTTAACCCATACAAAACCTTCCTAAGTCTATAAACATAATTAGGTTGAGTTGAATCAACAAAACCTGATGGCTATTCCACATAGACCTCTTCCCTTAGATTACCATTCAGAAAGGCTGACTTAACATCCATTTGGTATACTTTAAATCCTTGAAAGGTTGCATAGGCCAGGAACATCCTTATGACTTCTAGTCTGGCTACTGGAACAAAGGTTTGATCAAAGTCAATACCTTCTTCCTGCCTATATCCCTTAGCAATAAGTCTTGCTTTATTCTTGATAATTACTCCATGTTCATCCATCTTGTTCCTAAAGATCCACTTGGTTTTAATTATGTTGTGGTCTTTTGGTTTAGGAACAAGCTCCAAGACTTTGCATCTATTGAACTGATTCAGCTCTTCTTGCATTGCCTCAATCCAATGAGGGTCTAAGATGATTTCTTCAAACTTCTTTGGCTCTACTTGGGATAGAAAACTGGAGTAAAGTACTGAATTTAGATTTCTGCTCCTTGTTTGTACCCCTTGTCTTAGATCACCAATGATTTGATCTGCTGGATGATCTCTTAGATGCCTATTAGCTGGAGGCATCCTGACTTCAGGTTGAACTCCTTCAGCTTCTTCATCTTGCTTCACTCCTTGGTCTTCTTCTGCATTAGGTACATGTAGTACTCCCCCCTGGACAACAACCACTATCATCTACATGCTGACTTGCAGTAGATCCTTCTTCAATAGTGAGCTTGTCCATCTTCTTAGTCACACCTGTGGAGCTGCAAATACTTCTAGACAACTCATTTTTAATAAGTCTAGCTTCATCAAATACTACATGTACTGATTCTTCTACAACTTGAGTAGACAAGTTGTAGACTCTATAAGCCTTACTATTATTGCTGTACCCAACAAAGATCCCCTCTTGGGACTTGACAGCAAACTTGGTCAAGTAAGACTTTCCATTGTTAAGTATAAAGCATTTACAACCAAAGATCCTGAAATAGGATAGATTTGGTTTTCTGCCTTTCACAATCTCATAGGGGGTCTTATTGTGGCTCTTAGTAATGGTAGTCCTATTAATTACATGACATGCAGTATTAACTGGCTCAGCACAGAAATATTTTGGTAGAGATGTGTCACTTAATAGTGTCCTACCAGCCTCAATCAAGGTTCTATTTTTCCTCTCAGCAATGCCATTTTGCTGAGGTGTTCTTGGTGAAGAAAATTCCTGAAATATCCCAAATTCTTCACATAGTTTTGTCATACTATCAGACTGAAATTCAGTACCATGGTCACTTCTTATTTTGACCACTGTACTGTCTAACTCATTCTGAATTTGTTTGATAAAGCTATAAAAGATATTAGGTGTTTCAGATTTCTGTCTAAGGAAGAACACCCAGGAAAACCTTGAGTAGTCATCTATAACCACAAATATGTAGACCTTCCTACCTAGGCTGTGAACTGGCATAGGACCAAAAAGATCCATATGCAAGAGGTATAAACACCTCACAGCATCTTTGTTTTCAATGCTATTAAAGGTGGATCTAGTCTGCTTGCCCTTTTGACAAGCTGAACATATCCCATCTTTAATACACTTAACTTGAGGACCATTCCTCACTAACTCTTTGCTAAAGAGTTGGCCAATTATCTTGTTGTTAAGATGGGCTAGCCTCTTGTGCCATTTGACACAATGAGAGACTTTCTCATCAGCTACAAGACACACTGGAGAACCATTGGTCTCACACATAATGTCTAGGCAATAGACATTCCTCTTTCTATAACCAGTCAAAATGATATCTTGATCATCTGATCTCCTGATATGACAACCATCTTTGACAAATGAGATGTCATATCCTAAATCACTCAATTGACTTATACTAATAAGGTTATGTTTCAAACCTTTAACATAAGCCACTTGAGTAATTGTAATATGGGTGCTAGAAATGTTACCAAAACCCTTGATGATTCCTTTTTTAGAACCACCAAAGGTGACTTTAGGACCATCCTTGATTAGTGTGAAGTCCTTTAGCAATCCCCTAGTTCCAGTCATGTGCCTGGAACATCCACTGTCCAAGTACCATATTGGGGCATGGCCACTTGGACTCACCTGCAAAACAGATTAGTTGACCTTAGAACCCAAAGAATTCTTGGGTCTTTGGTGCTGGTTAGTTTGCCTCTTAATAAAGCTACCTGCAGATCTTCCAACAGGCAGTTTGCTACTCAACTTGGCACTAGAATTGTGCCAACAGTCTATGACAAAGTGGCCTACCTTGCCACAACACCAGCACTCAAATCTATTGTACCTTTGCTTAGGTACAATCCTAGCTGTTCTATCTACAGCAGACTTGTTGAGTACTGGGGCTTTGCCCTTAGACTTGGACTGAACAGTCCTAGCAGGTTTAGTAAACCCTAGTCCAGTTTTACCCTTTTGATGTACAAATTCATCAATCAAAGGTAGAACAGACTTAGGTTTTGAAAACCTTGCAACAATGTCTCTCTCCTTCTGAAGACTAATTTCCAGATTTCTGATTTGTTCATTCTTGAATGTTATATTTCCCATCTGAATAACAGTTATGTTTTTCAGTCTGGCTATTTCATTTAACTTTTGATCAATCAGCTTTTCAAAATCAGTTGCAGCCACTTTGAGACTTGCAATCTCCTTAGCCTGACTCTTGGCCAAGGATTTGCTTTTCTTAAATGCTTGCAACAGAACTCTATATTCATCAATCAACTGATGAACATCCCCTTCAGATTCAGATCCACTGGCATCACTTGATGCTGATGTAACTGAATCTGAACTAGCACTAGAAATTGAACTTAAAGAATAATTTTGTACCTGACTAGGTCCAGGCTGATCCTGGATTTTGTCACCTTCTGTTAAGGCCATCAATCCTTTGCACTGAATGTCCTCTTGCTCATATATAGAGTTCATTATCTGGATGAACTCCTCTTCTTCTTCTTCAACAAACAGTCCTATGTATGCTTCAGCTTCTGACTCAGTCTCTGAAGAAGATATGTCTGACAGGCTTTTGTCCTTCTTGGAAACAAAGGACCTTTCCTTCTTGCCCTTGAATTGAGTCTTCTTCTTATCATTAGACTCTTTCCTTTTCTCTGGACAGTCAGCAATAACATATCCTTGTCTGTTACAGCAATAGTATACAATTTTTGATAAAGTTGCTTTGCTTGACTTGGGCTTTCTCCTGTCTTTCTTTGATGACTTCTTGTTCTGATAATAGTCATCTTTTCCCTGTGAAGTGGATGGCTTTGACCTCCACTGTTTCTTCTTTAGAAGCTTCTGAAAGTGTCTTGTGAATGCTGCAAAGTCCTCATCACTTTCACTGCTTTCAGACTTTCTGCTTTCTGAATCATCTGACTCAGTCTCAGCCACTTTTGGAGGTGGAGATGGAGACTTACTTCTGTATTTTCTGGTGGCTTCTGTCTTGAATGCCACTGTTCTTTCTTTATGCTCACTTCTTGTAGTCTTCTCCTCCTCCTTCCTTACCATCAACTGCATCTCATAGGATAACAACTTTCCAAACAATGTTGGAGGAGGAATATCTGCTAACTTAGCCATTTCCCTTATGACACAGATCTTGGTGTCCCAATCCTTTGTTAGGGACCTCAAGAACTTATCATTCAACTCATAATTACTGAAATCTCTTCCATAGGACATTAGCTCATTGACAATCCTATAGAATTTCTTATAGCATTCTGTTATGCTATCAGACCTACCTTGCCTGAAACTTTCATATTCTTGGTTTAACAAAGACTTTCTGTCCTGTCTCACTTCTTCTGAACCCTCCATGTACACTATAAGAGAATCCCACATCTCCTTAGATGTCTTACAGTGTATCAAGTTCTGAAAGGTAGCATCATCTATGACACTTACAATGATATTCTGAGCCCTCTTGTCCATGGTGGCCAGAATAATCTCATCTTTTGTCATTTCAGAAAAGTCCTTAGGTGTTCTCTGATTTGCATCCAGGACTGAAACCTTCAAAGGAACATATGGCCCTCTTTTAACTGTGATATATATTCTAGGGTCTGAAGCTTCCATAAACAGTCTCACCCTTTCTTTCCAGATGCCAAAAATCTCTTTTCTGCAAATGGGCAACTTCATGGATCCAAGTTCCTTATGATTCTCTGTTGAACCCATGTTTCTTGATTTTCTTGATTCTGCACTTTACTTATACTGAATCTGCCAACAGGATCTACTCAGACAGTTATGTCCTTTTTGAGTAACCTCCCTCTTATACCACTTGAAAGAAATTGTACCTAATCACCTAGAGGGGGGGGGGGTGAATAGGTGACTAAATCTTTTTACACTTTTTAGGCAGATTACAGATTATATCACAGAGTTATAATTACTTCTTCACAGAAATCAATCAGCAATCACAGAATCAAACATGCACACAATGAACACACAGATTTATAGTGGTTCCCCAAGGTTTGGGTACATCCACTTTCCCCCTTCGCATATCTAGTAGTGTACTAGATTCGGCCAAACTCCTCCACTATCTCAGATCCTCAGATCTTACACTCAGAACCCCAAATGGTTCCTACAGCTCAGGCCCAAGGCCCTACAACTCAGTCTTCTCCAAAGACCTACACTCAGCCACAAGGCCTACACTCAGCCACAACAGGCCTACACTCAGAGATATGGATCTCCTACACTCAGGCACACAGGCCCTACCACTCAGCCTTTATAATTACATACTTACAACTCAGATCCCTAAGGATCCTACAAGAAATATAGAATACAAAGTACATACCTACAACTCAGACAAAGAGAGATGAGTTGACAGGTTCTTGATGAGTTCTTAGAAGAACTCTACTGAGATCAACCTCACTTGGCTTTCTTCAAAGCTTCTTGAATGTAGAACACAATAGGATTGATTCTCTGCAGCTGATCTTCAATCACTGCAACTTAAGATTTAGAACTAGGTCTGAACCCTTCTTCACAGCCTGGTTCCAATGGCTGTCTTCTTGGAAGGAGCTCTCTCTCTCCAACTTCTTAGATCTTCACTTGATTCTTCAATGAATAGCTAGATCTTTTTCTGTGATTGTTGATCTCTTGTTGTTAATCTCTTGGACTATGTGATCATCTCTTTCTGTTGACAGTATAAGCCTATATATAGGCCTTCTTCATGGTGACCGGCTGATCCAGTTCCTAACAGCTTTTTGACATCTCTGATAGGTGCAGTAGACCGGCTGGAATGGCAGCTGTCAAGTCATCCAGTCAGTTCTTGAAATATCTGTAACTGTCTGAAAGTGTCGAGACAGTCTGTCTTTAAGTGTCGACACTTATAAACTAAGTGTCGACACAAGTAGACTAAGTGTCGACACTAGCCTTCAAGGTGTCGACACAACTCCTTGTGTTGTAGAATTTACTTCTCGACACTGCTTCTATAATATGTGTCGACACTGATATTGTGTGTCGACACAAGTCCTTGTTCTTCAGTACTTTGTTGAATTCTTGTAAGTGTCGACACAACTCCTTTGTGTCGACACATCTTCATGTGCTGAACTTGTTGAGTGTCGACACATCTTCTTGGTGTCGACACATGTCTTCTGTGTTGATACTTGCTGAGTGTCGACACAGATCTTTGTATCGACACATTCTTCTTCTGTTGAGACTTTGGCTGAGTGTCGACACATCTCCTTTGTGTCGACACTTGTACTTAGAATTTTTGTTGAACTTTGCTGAGTGTCGACACAGCCTCCTAGTGTTGACACTTTCTCCATGTATTGAGTCTTCTGCTGTGTGTCGACACATTGTTCATTGTGTCGACACTTTCTTCATGTGTTGAGTCTTCTGCTGTGTGTCGACACATTCTTCATTATGTCGACACTTATACTTAGACTCTGTTTAAATTTGCTGAGTGTCGACACAACCTCCAAGTGACGACACTTTCTGATGTAGACACAGTTCCTCTGAGTGTTGACACTACTTCTAAGTGTCGACACAACTTCACTGGACTTTTCTTCATTGAGTGTCGATACAACCTGTATGTGTCGACACTTTCTGTCTAGTGTCGACTCTGCATCTCTGGTGTCGACACAATTACTCCAAGTGTCGACACTGCTTGTCTGGGTGTCGACACAAGTCTTCTTAAGTGTCGACACTTTCCTTCTGGGTGTCGACACATGGACTTATAAACTTTTCAGCTTTCCCTGCAAATACTTAACCTGCACAAGGCAACTCAAAATACATCAAATACATTTTGATGTATATCATTGAGTAGGGTGAGGCCTCTTCAAATCAGGTACATTTAAACCAATGTACCCAACAACATGAATGATATATATTAAAAAACAACACATGTTTTGGCCTTTCAGCCTTACAACTGTTTTATTTACATCAAGTGGTTTCATACATCGGCACGCAGGCCGAGCACACATGAAAACAGTAAAAATTTAACTTTGGGGCCTTCAAGGGCCATCCAATCACATCACAAGGGCTTCAACCCGATACTTACCACTTGGCTGTCCAACAATTGCACAAAACGACCCACACAAATGTGACAAACAGAGCAACGGTCAGCATTTTGCTGACTAATTTATAACGACCCCACGTATTACTCGGGGCGACAATTCTCCTTCCCTAAAAATAGCAGCATATATATGTATATATATATATATAGTGACAACAACAAAGTGCATTCAAGCTTCGGAGCGTCGAGTGCATCGAGCTCACTCAATGCTTTCAGGCGTTGAGACCTATCGTTATTACCCCGACGATACCCACTGTCGCCGGCGTTAACGACCAGAAGTTCTGCTGCCAAATTTAGGGTGTTGCAACCCTCCACTACTTACAGAAATTTCGTCTCGAAATTTTATACATTTATAAGGGAAAAATACAGCAACTTATTTGTTATAACATAAAAAATCCTACGTTACAACATCACTATATAAACAACTCGGGATATTACTCACACATGGTCTGCTCACGCTCTTATGTCATCTCTTCACGGCCACAGTTGTCCCAGCAGACTTTGACCATACCGATTGTCTTGTTTTGTAGCTGTTTGATATTCGTATCCTCTATCTGAATGAGATTAACTTTTGTTGTTAGCCTGCTATCGACCGGTACTTGATCCGCAATAACCACTTAAGCTGGCTCGTTCACAGCTTTCCGCAGCACCGATATGTGAAACACATTGTGCAAATCACTTAGCTCCGCAGAAAGAGCTAGCCGATATGCAGCTTCTCCAATTCTCTTTCCCTCTTTCTCTCATTGTCTCTCCCGCCGTACACTTCTGCCGCCCTCTCTCCCCCTCCTTTTCTCTCTCCCCTCCCTTTCTCTCTCTCTGATCCCTCACCATTCGTAGGTATACCAGACCTATTTTTTTGCTTTTGTCCAGCAGGAATGATCCAATGCTGACTGATTTCGGGAGGCTGATCCGACGACCACATTTTCTTCCATAAATTTTAAAAGCATGTCTTTTAAATGTCATTTAATATATCTTTTATAGCACACGTGCGCGCACACACACAGACACAAATGCACTAGCGGCTTTGAACGAGTTTCACATGTTCTCGATGCGACGTTGTGGGCTTCACCCGATTGGCAATAACATTGGTCGTGGGCGGCAACAT
Organism: Platanthera guangdongensis; assembly: GCA_039583875.1. Lineage (NCBI taxonomy): Eukaryota > Viridiplantae > Streptophyta > Magnoliopsida > Asparagales > Orchidaceae > Platanthera > Platanthera guangdongensis. The sequence continues at coordinate 139,005,424 of CM077159.1, forward strand.
ATGTCGTGGGCGGCGATATTGGTCGTGGGCAGCGATATTGGTTGTGCATGCAACATTTGTTGTGGGTGAAGACATTGGTTGTGGGCGGCGATATTGTTCATTGCCGACGACATTTTTCGTGGGCGCCGACATTGTTCGTGGGCGGCGACAATGTTTGGGGGCGGCGATAATGTTTGGGGGAGGCGACAATGTTTGGGGGCGCCGAAGTCCACCCGAGAGCATCGAGCATGGACGTAGCCCATACGAAGATGCAAGTATACCAACCCTAATACCTCAAATTACCAGAACAAAATGCAAAAAAAGATTGCAATTAAAAGGTCACTTTATAATAGAGAATTTTCAAACAAAATTAGTTTGAGCAACAAATTCATTACCCAACACAAAACACACAAATTAAACAACCTTATGCATTTAGTGTCACATACATCTTAACACCAAACTCAAATTAAAGAGTTTAAATGCTCCCAAACGTCATTACCCAACTCAAATCTGAGTCACTTATCTAACTTCTAATGTTTCAGTAAACATTCAAAAAAACATGTCTGAAGAAAAATAACCAAGACTGAATTTGATGCAGATACAATAAAAATGAAGGGTTTCGGTTTTCTTAAGCTAATTGAGGCTTGCAGTTTGCAGATAAGTAGGAATTTCCATAATGGATGAAGTGCAGGCAGACATATTATATTTCAAATAATAAACAGGAATTTCCAGGGTGGATGATGCTTTACTAGGGAGGAAGAAAGCGAATACCACCGATCAGATTGCAATTTATAATAGTGGCTTTGAGTGCAAGCGGCAACACTATTCATAGCTTAAATATATAAGTATAGCAAAGAAAAGATCGCTGTTGGGTACATTGGAAAATGTGTACCAGAGTTGAAGAAGCCTCACCCTACTCAATGATATACATCAAGGTGTATTTGATGTGTTTTGAGTTTATATGTGCAGGTTAAGTAATTGCAGGAAATGCAGAAAAATTCTAAGTCCATGTGTCGACACCCAGAGAAGCAGTGTCGACACTTATGAAGGCTTGTGTCGACACTTGGGAAAAGTTGTGTCGACACTTGGAGTTATTAGTGTCGACACCAGGAAAGGCTGTGTCGACACCAGGAGAAATGTGTCGACACATACAGGCTGTGTCGACACACTATGAAGAATTGTCGACATCAAATGTGTCGACACCTAGAAGGCAGTGTCGACACACAGAGAAGCTAAGTCGACATCAAATGTGTCGACACCAGGAGGCTGTGTCGACACTCAGCAAGCTTCAACAAAGTTAAAGTAAAAGAAGTACTTGTGTCGACACAAAGGAGATGTGTCGACACTCAGCAAGTATCAACATCAAAAGAAGTTGTGTCGACACAGAGGAGTTGTGTCGACACACAGCAGAATTCAACTAAGTTTTTAAAGAAGAAGTATTTGTGTCGACAAACAAAATTTGTGTCGACACATTCAACAGAAGGCTTGTGTCGACACACAGAATCAGTGTCGACACATTCAACAGAAGTAGTGTCGAGAAGCTGTTACAACAACACAAGGAGTTGTGTCGACACCATCAAGGCAAGTGTCGACACTTAGTGAACTTGTGTCGACACTTGGTATATTTGTGTCGACACATAGTGAAGATCAGTCTCGACACTTTTAGACAGAGACAATATTTTCAAGAAGTGACTGGATGACTTGACAGCTGCCATTCCAAACCGGTCAAGCACAACTGTCAAAGCTGTTAGAAGGTTGTTAGATACCGGATCAGCCAGTTACCTTGAAGGAAGACTATATAAAGGCCTTTCTCCTTCAACAGAAAGGAATCGAACAATCAATAACAATTGAGAGTTCAGAAGATCAATCATTGTAGAATACAGATCCAGAGAAAACTGTAAATCAGTATTTTGAAGAAATTTCAGATTTACTTGGAGAGAGAGAACTTCAGTAATTGAAATCAAGAAAGAGATTTGTTTAATCAGATCTCTTAAGAAGCAGGTTCTGAATCAGACTGAAAAGAAAGATCCAGATTTAATTCTCTATCTTAAGAAGGAAGTTGCTAGCTGGTCTACTTCAAGAAGATCAACTTTTACTGAGTTCAGACTCAAGAAGCCTTGAATAAAGCAAAGACAAAGTTGATCTCAGGAATCAGTACTATCAAGAACTGATCAAAAATGTTTCTCTCTTCATTCTCTCAAACAGAGTGGTGATCTAAAACTTGTTATTATCTTTTTGTAGGATCCTAAGGGATCTGAGTTATAATCCTAAATTTATAAAGGCTGAGGTAGGGTTTTTGAGCCTGAGTGTAGGAGAATCTATTCTCTGAGTGTAGGCCTTGTTGAAGGCTGAGGTAGGGCTGTTTAGCCTGAGTGTAGGTCTTGTTGAAGAGTGAGTGGTAGGGCTTTGTGCCTGAGTTGTAGGAGTGGGGACACTCTGAGTTGTGGGAACCTGTTTGGGGTTCTGAGCTGTAAGATCTGAGGATCTGAGGAGAAGTGCAGAAGTTAGGCCGAATTTAGTACACCGCTAGATAGGCGAAGAGGGAAAGTGGATGTACCCAGACCTTGGGTAACCACTATAAATACTGTGTGCACTCTGTGTATGATTGTTATTGTGATTGTTGTGCTGATAGCTATAGAATTTGCATTGGCTTCTTAATTATTGAACAGTTTGTCTGCCTTTAAAGCAAAAGAAAAATTACACCTATTCACCCCCCTCTAGGTGGTTAGACACATATTCTTTCAAGTGGTATCAGAGCCAGGTTCCTCAAAGAACGACTTAACAGTCAGAGTGAGATCCTTAAGGCAGATTGAAGAATCAAGAAAGAATCAAGAAAATGGGTTCAGGTGAGAATCACAAAGAGCTGGGGTCAATGAAATTGCCAATATGTAGAAAAGAGATATTTGGCATATGGAAAGAGAGGGTCAGACTCTTTATGAAAGCCTCTGACCCAATGATATATATTACAGTCGAAGAAGGCCCATATGTGCCAATGAAGGTATCCATTCTGGATGCAAATCAGAAAACTCCCAAGGACTTTTCTGAAATTACTAAAGATGAAATCATCTTGGCCACTATGGACAAGAGAGCCTATAATATAATTGTTAGTGCCATTGATGATGCAACATTTCAGAACTTAATTCATTGTAAAACCTCTAAAAAAATGTGGGACACATTAATAGTCTATATGGAGGGATCAGAGGAAGTAAGACAAGATAGGAAGTCAATGTTAAATCAGGAATATGAAAGCTCCAGACAAGGAAAGTATTGTTGGGTATTGTATCCACAACGTACCTGATTTGAAGAAGCCCCTGAACAAGCTAAGGTAAATAAACAATGTATTTGATGAAATCTTTCAAGTTGTGCTTGCAGTTATTCCACGCTAAGTACACACCAATGTCAGGGTGCAGTAGGTCAATATACACGGGTCTGTGTGGCGTAATCCCTCGTTGAGCAGATCAGTGTGTTGGCCTATGTGTACTCTCTCTATTGGAGTGTACTTATTTTCAAGTACAGGACTATGATAATACAAGAGCAGACAAGGAGCAAGGATGTGTCAAAGAGCAGCTCATGGGTGGAAAGACGAAAAATCGTCTAAGTAATAATCGACGAGAATCACCAAGTGATTCTCGCCGAATCGTCGAGAATCACTGGCTGATTCTCGCCGTCTCTATCCGGCTAAATCAGAGCGTGCAAATCTGTCGGTAAGTCAAAATCGTCGAGAATCACTGGCTGATTCTCGCCGATTCGATGAGAATCACCTTCTATTCTCGCCGATTTTGCCTTAGGCGAATTTCTGGAACCCGCTGGACCGAACTCAGCCGCTGGAGCTGTTTTGAACCGGGCTTGGGGTTTCTTGTTGGTGGGGCCCACAACGGTCATCTTGAAGACCTAATGTATAAATACATCTGTATTTTTGAACAGTAATACAAGAAGACAGAAAAACGAAAGCCGAGCCGCCGACGTGACCTAGATCGGAAATCCTTCTCCGCCGCCGTCGTCGCCGCTCGTGCAGTTGATCGCCGTCTTTGATCGTGGTTTCTTCCAGATATCCCGGCGACAAAAGCTCAGCCAAGCACAACGTCTCACGCGTCTAACCAGAGATCCTTTGTCTCTTGATTTGTAGATCGGGAAAACCTTCCCTTTCCGAATCGATCGAGACGATCTATCCTAGTGTGACCGTTGGAAGATCTTGCTAGTTTTGCTACGAAGATTGAATCTCCAAAGAACATCCGCAGCACTCCGTTGTCGCCGCTGATTCTGAGAACCAAGCCGCCGCCCTTCTTGCCGCCGCTGGTTTCGGGGAGATTCTCTCCAAGTGAGATCTAGGGTTGTGGACTCTTCGTTGACTTCAAAAACACGTCATCGAACGAAGAGGGACACCTTAGTCTCCATAAGTTGTTTGTATTTCTTATACAATCTATTTTCAATTTCTTTGTAACGGACCGATTGGTCCCTAGTTGTAAGGGTTGGGTGCAACCCGTGTTGTGGGAGTGGTGACTCCTACGTGTGGAAGGGTTCCTTCCGTTAGTGCAAGGATTGGATTTCAATCCTGTTGGTGAAGAGACCGAGTCGTCCCTGGTTAGGAGATAGGTCGAAGGGGGAAAGTGGACGTACCCAAATTGGGGAACCACTATAATTTGCTTGTGTCCTTTCTGTGCTGTGTTGTTTTGTTTTCTTGTGTAGGTACAACTTTAAATTCCGCAAAAACGCTGCAAGACACCTATTCCCCCCCCATAGGTGAAGGTAGTTGACACTAAGTGGACTTTCAAGTGGTATCATAGGGAGGTTGCTCAACAAATAGGTTAACGTCTTGAGTAAGTTCCTACCACTAGTGTCAAGAAGAAGACAGACTTCTACTATGGACGGACTCAAGTACACAGACAAGATCCCGGTGTGTACCAGGCTAAACTTTCCTATCTGGAAGGAAAGGATTAGGTTCTACATGGAAGCGGTCGATCCCCGACTCTTCATGATCGTGGAGGAGGGACCTTATGTCCCCACTAAGGCCTCCACCATTGATCCTACCAAGAAAGTGCCAAAGAAAATTTCTGAAATGGACAAGGACGAGATGGTGCTGGTGGGACTTGACAAGAAGGCGCAGAACATTCTGGTCAGCGCGGTCGATGACTCAATGATGCAGAACTTCTGCAACTACAGGATAGCAAAGGAGATCTGGCACTGCCTGATTATCCTAATGGAGGGCACTGATGAAGTGAGGGATGATCGAAGATCCCTCCTGAACCAGAAATATGAGGCCTTCAGACAAGGGCCTAAGGAAGAGATCAGAGTCACCTTCGAGAACTTCCTCAAGATTGTCAATGCCCTCAAAAGATATGGAAGAGTGTTCACTGATGGTGAACTTAATGATAAATTCCTTAGGTCCCTTACTAAGGAATGGGACACAAAGATCTGCGCCATCCGAGAGTTTGGCAGACTTGCTGAAACAGACCTGCAAATTCTGTTTGGGAAGCTGATGTCCTATGAGCTTCAACTGCACACCAGGAAAGCAGAAGAAGAAGCAGAGAAGGCTGCAGCCAAGGAAAAGACTGTGGCCCTAAAAGCCATTCACTCCAGGAAGGGCAAGGGTGCGGTTTCATACCGTGCCGGGAAAAAGGATGAGGAGGAGGACTCCGAGCCATGCTCCTCCAGCTCAGAGTTGTCTGAGGAAGATTTCTCCCTCATCACCCGAGAATTCAAGAAGTTCCTCAAGATGAGGAATCTAAGAAAGAGAGACGGCTCCTCCGCCAGGCATCAGAAGAAAAATTATTCTTCTGACAGGTATGCTTCTAAACCGAACAAACTTTGCTCCTCTGACATTATTTGTTTTGGATGCAATAAGCCGGGACACGTCATGGCCGACTGCCACCAAGGCAAGAGAGAAAAGGGGAAGGGAGATGAGCACAAGTCCTCTAGATATAAGAAGAAAGAGAGGAGCTACATCGCCAAAAAGCCAAAGATACTGAGTGAGTCTGATTCCTCAGACTCTAGTGATGATGAGGAAGCCTACTTCGGGCTGGTGGGTCGCTCCGACTCAGAAGGAGAATGCCCCCCATTTACTGGGAAGGTAAAATCTCACACCCCTCTCTCCGACTCTGAATCTGATCCTGAGTCTCAGGATGATGACCCTGAGGATAGCCCTTCGGCACGTGAAGCGGAGCTCCTCGAGAAGTATGAGCTTCTGCTCAACACTTTCGAGGAGTGCCGTAAGAGATTGAAGGCTGAGAAAAAGGAAGTGAAATTCCTTAAGGGTGAGAGTGTCTCCCTAAGGGAAGAGATCACCAGTTTGATCTCTCTCTGACAGGAGCACCTAGACCTGACTTCAAAGCATTCAGAGTCTCTTAAGCTCCTTGACCTTAAGCAGGAGGAAGTCAACAAGTTGGAAGAACAACTTGCGGCAGAAAGGAAGATCGTCAAGAGCTTCTCTTTGCCAAAAATAGTTCTTCCATTAGTTGATACCTTCTCTGCTCAGGCCAAAGGAGCTGGCTTGGGGCATGTAGGGGTATCTGGTTCCTCATCCAGGAGAAACAGAACCAGAGAAAGAATAAGGCCGCCAAGAAGGCCTCTGCTGCTGAAAAGGGAAAGGCCCCACTCAGTCCTGTTGCGTTCAGAAAGCCTAGCTTTCCCTACAACCAACATGACTTTGAGTCAACCTTTGGTCATCATTTCCGGCCCTCGGTTGCAAAGCCAAAGAGCTGATATAATGGTTGGACTTTTCCCCGCAACTTCGGTGAGAGTGTCTTCAAGGCACCTTATGAGGAAATCCACATGGGAAATTATGGTCAATTCTCTAGAGGCCATAATAGAAAGCAGGCACCAAAAGCCAAGCCTGTTATACTGAAGGAATAGAAGGTGAAGAAGTCATGTGACTGCAATCACTATGATGCCTCCACCTCCAGATCCAAGGCCCCGGCTGTACCCTCCATTCCCAGGGTAAAGCAGGAGCCTAGGAAGAGGTACAACAGATTTGACTGTTGGTGTTGTGGCAAAGTTGGTCACTTTGCCGTGGATTGTTGGTTTAATCCGAGGTATAACGAGACTCCTTATGTTAGCAATGCGAGGCTGACCACTCGTAGGGTTAACCACCCGAGGGGGAGTATGCTAACCAAGAATCTAGGACCCAAGTTCGATTGGGTTCCTAAGGGAAATTAATTTTGTTTTGCAGGAATGTCCAAAGGCCACCAAAACTCCAATATGGTACTTGGACAGTGTATGCTCCCGGCATATGACTGGGACAAGAAGCCTGCTGCGTGATTACACTCCAGTCAAGAATGGACCCAAAGTCACCTTTGGGGGGTCAGATCGAGGAGTCACCAGAGGTTACAGTATGATTTACAACGGTATAATCTCTATCACCGACGTGGCTTCTGTTGAAGGGTTAAACCATAACCTGATCAGTGTAAGTCAGTTATTTGATAAAGGTTATGACGTTAAGTTCTGCAAGGATAAATGCCTGATAATATCATGTGCCTCTTCTGAGACGGTATTATCAGGCATTAGGAGCAGAAATATCTTTTGCTTAGATTTTCTTAGCTTAGATTCATCTACCCCCGTATGCCTAGTAGCAAAAGGCAGTGCATCTCTTTGTGAACAATTGCACAAGAGATTGACACATATTAATTACAAGACAATTAATATGCTATTTTCCAAAGATTTAGTGAGGGATGCTCCCATTATTAAGTGTATCAAAGATAGTCCCTGTCCTGCATGACAGATGGGCAAACAGACTCGGGCTACCTTTAAGGGCATCTCAGACAAAGACTCCTCCAGATGTCTTTATCTTCTGCACATGAACTTGTTTGGTCCAATGCAAGTCCATAGCTTAGGAGGGAAGTCTTATACGCTCGTGATTATAGATGATCACTCTCGGTTTACCTGGGTATTCTTTTTAAAACGCAAGTCTGATACGTTGGACATCTTCACCAGCTTTGTCAAGCAGATCCAGAACGAACTTAACTGCTCAGTGGTCAAAATCAGAAGTGACCATGGAACAGAGTTCGAGTCTGGTGCTATGACAGAGTTCTGTGAAGAACTTGGTATCTTTCATGAGTTTTCCTCCCCGCGCACTCCTCAACAAAACGGAGTCGCGGAGAGGAGAAATAGAACACTCATTGAAGCCTGCACGACAATGTTGAATGACGCTTCACTCCCAAAATACTTCTGGGATGAGGCGGTCAATACGGCTTGTCATGTTCAAAACCGGGCATTGATCAACAAAAGTCATCGTAAGACGCCCTACGAACTACTGAAAGGCAGGAACCAACCATGTCCCATTTGAGGATCTTTGGTTGCAGATGTTATGTACTGAATAATGGGAAGTACCCGCGTACTAAATTTGGTGAAAAATGCTTCGAAGGCATATTCATGGGCTATAGTACCCACAGTCGGGCATATAGGGTCTTCAATAAGAAAACCCTAGTGGTAGAAGAATCAATTAATGTTGTATTTGATGAAGGAAGCTTGCTTAACAACAATTCTTCCAGCAGTATTCTTGAAGATGTAGGTGCACGACTTGAACAGCTGAGTCTCGATGAGACCGCTAAAGATGAAACTCCTAAGTACGTCAAAGTTTCCACCTCAACGTCAACTGGGAATGTTGAATATCAAAATGGAGCAAATATCTTAGAAGAAGGAGAAGCCCAAGAAGTAGTCGAAGCTCCAGACGCCAGACTTCTAGAGCTCTGGCATGTGAGGGATCATCCTAGAGATCAGATCATCGGAGATCCTCGTGACGGTGTCAGAACTCGAAGAGGTACTATTAACGAGATTTTGCATCTTAGCTTCCTATCACAGGTTGAGCCAAAGAAGTTCGACGAGGCGAACAAAGATGCGGTATGGATTTTGGCCATGCAAGATGAACTGCATCAATTCGAACGATGCAACGTTTGGACGCTGGTTCCCAGACCACAAAAGCAAAATGTGATTGGCACCAAGTGGATCTTCAGAAACAAACTGGATGAACATGGTGTCATCATAAAGAACAAGGCCAGACTGGTGGCTCAAGGTTACAGACAGGAGGAGGGGATTGACTTCGACCAGACCTTTGCACCAGTGGCAAGGCTCGAGGCAATCAGATTGTTCCTGGCGTATGCTTCGCACAAAGGATTCACAGTCTATCAAATGGATGTGAAATCAGCATTCTTGAACGGAGACCTGAAAGAGGAAGTATACGTCGCTCAACCCCCAGGTTTTGTCAATCCTACTTATCCCAATCATGTATATTTTCTTAATAAAGCTCTATATGGTTTAAAACAAGCTCCACGAGCTTGGTATGAGACTTTATCTAGTTTTCTTCTTGAGAACAAGTTCTCTAGAGGTAAAATAGATAAGACATTGTTTCTCAGGGAAGTCAAAGGCAAGATTTTGTTGGTGCAATTCTATGTCGATGACATTATATTCGGCTCCACGGACAACAATCTTTGCAAAAAGTTTTCTAAACTTATGCAAGGAAAGTTTGAAATGAGCAGTATATGAGAGCTAAAGTATTTCTTGGGACTTCAAGTGAAACAGTCTGAGGATGGAATCTTCATCTCTCAGACGAAGTTCACAAATGAACTACTCAAGAAATTCGGTATGGAGAATGCAACCTCTATGAGGACTCCAATGGGATCCACTATGTCTCTGGATAAGGATGAGAAAGGTAAACCTTTCGATGAAACCAAATACAGAAGCATCATTGGATCCCTGCTCTACCTTACTGCCAGTAGACCGGATATCATGTTCTCCACATGTGTCTGTGCCAGATATCAGGTGAACACTAAGGAATCTCACTATGTCGCTGCAAAGCGAATTCTAAGATACCTTAAAGGTACTCCCAATCTTGGCTTGTGGTACCCGAGAAACAATGATGTCGAGCTAATAGGTTTTTCAGATGCTGATTTTGCAGGGAGTAGGGATGACAGGAAAAGCACTTCCGGGACGTGTTAATTCCTCGGAAGAAGGCTTATCTCATGGAACAGCAAGAAGCAGAATTGTGTAGCAAACTCCACAACAGAGTCTGAGTACATCTCGGCAGGCAACTGTTGCGCACAACTCCTATGGATCAGAAACCAGTTAGCCGACTACGACCTTCAGTTCAAGGAAGTACCAATGTACTGCGACTCCTCCAGTGCAATTGCAATTGCCAACAATCCGGTATCGCACAGCAGAACGAAGTATATTGAAGTGCGCTACCACTTCATTCGGGAGCACGTGGAGAACAAGGACATCTCTCTCTGTTATGTCCCCACGGACAAGCAGATTGCAGATATTTTCACAAAGCCCTTAGACGAATCCAAGTTCAGTCTTTTCAAAACTGAATTGGGGATGCTAACTATGAGGAATGAAGACTACAGAAGCTCCAGGCTCGTGCATCTAGGGGGAGCCTCTGCCAGGAACTCAAGTGTGAGCACAGGTGCAAGAACTGAGGGGGAGCAAGGGGTCAAATGCAACAGATCCAAATTTGCAGAAGCCGAAAAGGGGGAGATTACCCTCTCGGCTAAGGGCTAAGGCTAAGGTGGCTCCAAGTTTGCTCTCAAGAAATTAGGTATTGGTAATGAATATCTCTCTCAACTCACTTTTAAGTTTATGATTTTCATTCCCATACGCTCTATTCACCTTAGCTTGTAGGGTTTAGGCTTCTTCAAATAGGGGAGATTGTTGGGTATTGTATCCACAACGTACCTGATTTGAAGAAGCCCCTGAACAAGCTAAGGTAAATAAATAATGTATTTGATGAAATCTTTCAAGTTGTGCTTGCAGTTATTCCACGCTAAGTACACAACAATGTCAGGGTGCAGTAGGTCAATATACACGGGTCTGCGCGACGTAATCCCTCGTTGAGCAGATCTGTGTGTTGGCCTACGTGTACTCTCTCTATTGGAGTGTACTTATTTTCAAGTACAGGGCTGTGATAATGCAAGAGCAGACAAGGAGCAAGGATGGGTCAAAGAGCAGCTCATGGGTGGAAAGGCGAAAAATCATCTAAGTAATAATCGACGAGAATCACAAGTGATTCTCGCCGAATCGTCGAGAATCACTGGCTGATTCTCGCCGTCTCTATCCGGCTAAATCAGAGCATGCAAATCTGTCGCTAAGTCAAAATCGTTGAGAATCACTGGCTGATTCTCGCCGATTCGACGAGAATCACCTTCGATTCTCGCCGATTTTGCCTTAGGCGAATTTCTGGAACCCGCTGGACCGGACTCAGTCGCTGACGCTGTTTTGAACCGGGCTTGGGGTTTCTTGTTGGTGGGGCCCACAACGGTCATCTTGAAGACCTAATGTATAAATACATCTGTATTTTTGAACAGTAATACAAGAAGACAGAAAAACGAAAGCCGAGCTGCCGACGCGACCTAGATCGGAAATCCTTCTCCGCCACCGTCGTCGCCGCTCGTGCAGTTGATCGCCATCTTTGATCGTGGTTTCTTCAAAATCTCCCGGCGACAGAAGCTCAGCCAAGCACAGCGTCTCACGCGTCTAACCAGAGATCCTTTGTCTCTTGATTTGTAGATCGGGAAAACCTTCCCCTTCCGAATCGATCGAGACGATCGATCCTAGTGTGACCGTTGGAAGATCTTGCTAGCTTTGCTACTAAGATTGAATCTCCAAAGAACAGCCGCAACACTCCGTTGTCGCCGCCGATCCCGAGAACCAAGCCGCCGCCCTTCTTGCCGCCGCCGGTTTCGGGGGGATTCTCTCCAAGTGAGATCTAGGGTTGTGGACTCTTCGTTGACTTCAAGAACACGTCATCGAACGAAGAGGGACACCTTAGTCTCCATAAGTTTTTTGTATTTCTTATACAATCTATTTTCAATTTCTTTGTAACGGACCGATTGGTACCTAGTTGTAAGGGTTGGGTTCAACCCGTGTTGTGGGAGTGGTGACTCCTACGTGTGGAAGGGTTCCTTCCGTTAGTGCAAGGATTGGATTTCAATCCTGTTGGTGAAGTGACCGAGTCGTCCCTGGTTGGGAGATAGGTCGAAGGGGGAAGTGGACGTACCCAAATTGGGGAACCACTATAATTTACTTGTCCTTTCTGTGCTGTGTTGTTTTGTTTTCTTGTGTCGGTACAACTTTAAATTCCACAAAAATGCTGCAAGACACCTATTCCCCCCCCATAGGTGAAGGTAGTTGACACTAAGTGGACTTTCAAGTATGATAGTATTACAGAATGTTATAAGAAGTTCTATAGGATAGTTAATGAGTTAATGTCCTATGAAAGAGTCTTCAACAACTATGAGCTAAATGACAAGTTCTTAAGATCCCTGACTAAGGACTGGGACACCAAGATTTGTGTCATTAGGAAAGTGGCCAAACTTGCTGATATACCTCCTCCAACTTTGTTTGGAAAACTACTATCTTATGAGATGCAGTTAATGGCTAGAAAGGAGGAAGAGAAGAATACTAGAGTGGAGCACAAGGAAAAGTCTGTGGCCTTCAAGACTGAAGCCACTAAGAAGTATAGAAGCAAGTCTCCATCTCCACCTAAAATAATTGTTGAGGCTGTCACAGATAAATCAGATAGCAAGAGTTCTGATATCAGTGAAAGTGATGAAGACTTTGCTGCTTTTACTAGGCACTTTCAAAGATTTCTAAAGAAGAAGCAGTGGAGGTCTAAGCCTTCCACTTCTCAGCCAAAATATGACTACTATCAGAAGAGAAAGTCATCCAGGAATGACAGAAGCAGGTCCAAGCCAAGCAAAGCTACATCATCAAAGATTGTGTGCTATTGCTGCAATAGACAGGGACATGTAGTGGCTGACTGTCCTGAAAGAGGAAGGAGTCAGCTGACAAAAAGTAGACTCAGGTTAAGAGCAAAAAGGAAAAATCCTTTGTTGCTAAGAAAGACAAGAGTCTGACAGATCAGTTATCTTCAGGAACAGAAACAAAAGCTGAAGCCTACATTGGATTATTTGCTGAAGAGGAAGAAGATGAGTTCATGCTGCTAATGAACTCAATTTATGAGCATGAAGACCATCAGTACAATGGGCTGATGGCTATATCTGAAGGAGGCAAGTGCTAGGATTAGCCTGGACCAAGTAAGGTACAAAGTTGTTCTTCTAATTCAATTTATAGTACTGAGCCAGAGTCAGATACATCTGCATCAAGTGATGTGGATGGGTCTGAATCTGAAGGAGATATTCATCAGTTAATTGATGAATATAGGGACTTGCTGCAGGCCTTGAAGAAGAGCAAAACCTTGGCCAAAACTCAGGCAAAGGAGATTGCTAGTCTTAAGTTGGCTGCAACAGATTCAGAGAAATTACTGGATCAAAAATTGAATGAGACTGCCAGATTGAAAAACATAACTGTTATTCAAATGGGTACTATCACATTCAAGAATGATCAGATTAGAAATCTGGAGGTTAGACTTCAGAAGGAGAAAGAGATAGTAGTTAGTTTTTCTAAACCTAAATCTGTTTTACACTTGATAGATGAGTTTGTTTATCAAAAGGGTAAGGCTGGATTAGGATTTCAGAAAACTGCATGGACTGCTAAGACCAAATCTAAGGGCAAAGCCACAACTCAAAACAAGAAGCCTGCTGTAGATAAATCAGCTAGGGTTGTATCTAAACAAAGGTACAACAAGTTTGAGTGCTAGTGCTGTGGCAAGGTAGGCCACTTTGCTTTAGATTGTTGGCACAATTCTGGTGTCAAGGAGAGTAGCAAACTGCCTGCTAGAAGAGCTACACGGAGATTTGTTAAAGTTCAGACTAACTTGCACCAAGGACCCAAAAATTATTTGGGTTCTAAGGTTAAGTAATCTGTATTGCAGGTGAGTCCAAGTTGCTATGCCCTAATATTGTACTTGGACAGTGGATGTTCCAGGCACATGACTGGAATAAGGGGATTGCTCAGGGACTACACACCTATCAAGGATGGCCCTAAAGTAATCTTTGGTGGTTCAGAAAAAGGAATCATCAAAGGTTTTGGTAACATTTCTAGTAATCTAATTACTATCACTCAAGTGGCCTATATAAAGGGTTTGAAACACAACCTCATTAGCATAAGTCAGCTGAGTGATTTAGGATATGACATCTCATTTGTCAAGAATGATTGTCATATCAAAAGGTCTAGTGATCAAGAGATCATTTTGTCAGGATATAGGAAGATGAATGTTTACTGTCTTGACTTTGTGTGTGAGAACAATGGTTCTCCTATTTGTCTTGTAGTTGATGAGAAAGTCTCTCATTGTGTCAAATGGAACAAGAGGCTAGCCCATCTTAATTACAAGACTATTGACCAACTCTTTAGCAAAGATTTAGTGAGGAATGATCCTCAAGTTAAGTGTATAAAGGATGAGATATGCTCAGCTTGTCAAAAAGGCAAGCAGACCAAATACACCTTTCATAGCTTTGAAAACAAGGATTCTGTGAGGTGTCTATACCTCTTGTATATGGATCTTTTTGGTCCTATGTCAGTTCATAGTCTAGGTAGGAAAGTCTACACATTTGTGGTAGTAGATGACTATTCTAGATATTCCTGGGTGTTCTTCCTAAGACAAAAGTCTGAAACTCCAACTGTCTTGTATAGTTTTGTTAAACAAATTCAGAATGAGTTGGACAGTACTGTGGTCAAAATCAGAAGTGACCATGACACTGAATTTCAGTCTGAAAGTATGACAAAACTGTGTGAAGATTTTAGGATTTTTCAAGAATTTTCTTCACCAAGAACACCTCAGCAAAATTGTATTGCTGAAAGGAAGAATAGAACATTGATGGAGGCTGGTAGAACTCTATTGAGTGACACATCTCTCCCAGAATATTTCTGGGCTGAGGCAGTAAATACTGCATGTCATGTGATCAATAGGGCTACTATCACCAAGAGCCACAAAAAGACTCCCTATGAGATTATGAAGGGCAGAAAACAGAATTTATCCTATTTTAGGATCTTTGGTTGTAAGTGCTATATACTTAACAATGACAAGTCTTATCTAACTAAGTTTGCTGCCAAATCCCAAGAGGGGATCTTTGTTGGGTACTGCAACAATATTAAGGCTTATAGGGTCTACAACTTGATTACTCAAGTTGTAGAAGAATCTATTCATGTAGTATTTGATGAAGCAAGACTGATTAACTGTGAGTTGCCAAGAAATGCTTGCAGTTCTACAGGTATAACTGAGAGGATGGACAAGCTTACCATTGCAGAAGACTCTACTGCAAATCAGGAAGTAGAGCATGGTGGCTGCTGTCCAGGGGGAGTACAAGACTCTCTAGATACAGAAGAAAACCAAGAGGTGCAGCTTAATGAAGAGGTTGAAGGAGTTCAACCTGAAGAAAGACTACCTCCAGCAAATAGACACTTAAAGAATCATCCAGAAAATCAGATAATTGGTGATCCTAGACATGGAGTACAAACAAGAAGCAGGAATCTGAGCACTGTGCTTTGCTCCAGCTTTCTATCACAAGTGGAACCAAAGAAGTTTGAAGAAGCAGTTCTAGACCCTCATTGGATTGATGCCATGCAAGAGGAGCTGAATCAATTCAGAAGATGCAAGGTCTGGAAGCTTGTTCCTAAACCAAAAGACCACAATATTATTGGAACTAAGTGGATCTTCAGGAACAAGTTGAATGAGAATGTAGTCATTGTGAAGAATAAAGCAAGACTGGTTGCAAAGGGATATAAGCAGGAAGAAGGTATTGATTTTGATCAAACCTCTGCCCTAGTACCTAGATTGGAGGCAATCAGGATGTTCCTTTCTTATGCAACTTATCAAGGCTTTAAGGTATTTCAAATGGATGTAAAGTCAGCGGAAATCCAAAGGAAGAAGTCTATGTAGAGCAGCCCTCAGGTTTTGTTGATCCTCTTAAACCTGATTATGTTTATAGACTTAGGAAGACATTGTATGGGTTGAAAGAAGCCCCAAGGGCTTGGTATGAAACCCTGTCTAGTTTCCTCATTGAGAACAAATTCTCAAGGGGGAAAATAGACAAGACTCTATTCCTTAGGGAATCTAAAGGAAAGATAATCCTAGTCCAAATATATGTTGATGACATAATATTTGGGTCTACTGAAAGTAATCTTTGCAGAAAGTTTGCAAAACTTATGCAAGGAAAATTTGAAATGAGCAGTATGGGGGAACTTAAGTTCTTCTTGGGTCTCCAAGTTAGACAGACTGATGATGGATTGTCCATATGCCAGTCTAAGTTCACCCTAGAGTTAATAAAGAAGTATGGTATGGAATCATCCACTACCATGAGAACTCATATGGGGTCAAGTGTAACTCTTAGCAAAGATGATGCAGGGAAACCTGTAGATGAAACTTTGTATAGAGGTATAGTTGGTTCCCTTCTATATTTGACTGCTAATAGACCAGATATCATGTATGCTACATATGTCTATGCTAAGTACCAAGCATGCCCTAAAGAATCTCATCTGACTGCAGTCAAAAGGATTTTGAGATATCTTAAGGGCACACCTTATCTAGGCCTTTGGTACCCTAGGAATGAAGATTTTCTACTAACAGGATATTCAGATGCAGATTTTGCAGGTTGTAAGGAAGACCGAAAAAGTACTACAGGAACCTGTCGATTTCTAGGAGGGAGACTAGTGTCTTGGAGCAGCAAGAAGCAGACTAGTGTGGCAATCTCCACAGCTGAGTCAGAATATGTTGCTGCAGGAAGCTGCTGTGCACAACTTTTATGGATACATCATCAGTTAGAAGACTATGGTATTCAAGTAAGTAGAACATCTTTATTTTGTGATTCTACAAGTGTAATTTCTATAGCTAATAATCCCGTCTCACATAGAAGGACTAAGCACATAGAAATTATATACCATTTTCTAAGAGAACATGTAGAGAAGGAGGACATTTCATTAGAATATGTCAAAGCAGATTTTCAAATTACTGATATATTTACTAAGCCTCTAGATGAAACCAAATTCAACAAGTTTAAAATTGAATTAGGAATGTTAAACTTAGAATAGTTTCATAAAATTGGCTAAGTAAAATGGTGTCGACACAAGGAGTTGTCTGTGTCGACACATAGAAGTGGTGTCGACATTACAGAGAAATGATGTCGACACATCTAGAAAGTCTGTGTCGACACTTCAGAGAAATAGTGTCGACACATCCAGAGTAGGTGTCGACACATTCAGAAATGGTGTCGACACTTAGGTTCAACACAAAATTCGTCGAGTGAAGTATAGACTAATCGTCGAATGCAGATGTATAAGTGTCGACACTTAGAAGTTGACACTTATGTCGAGACATTAGAAGTAAGTGTCGACACTGTAATTGGTGTCGACACATAGTAGTAAACATTGTTGTCGAGACTTAAGTAGTAAGTGTCGACACTTTTCCACAGTTTCGACACATTTAGAGTATTTTGACGCGCCTTTTCACCTTCGATTTTAGAAAGGTATAAATAGGTCAACTCCATTGTTTGTCGACACGCTTTTCTTTGTTTTGAGACCAAAACTTGTGTCGACATCTCTCTCATCTAAATTTAAGATTTCTCCAAACCCTAATGGCGCCAAAGCTCGAGGAGAACGTCAATGAAGGCTATGAGTTAGTACGGAATGCATTTGACCATGCGGAACAGGAAATTACGGAGGTAGTAACCCTAATTATAGAGAATGGGTTGGAGTATTTAGTTTCTGAGCCAACCAAGATCTGGAAGAAGGAAGTACTCGAATTCTATGGTGCAGCTACCCTTGATGATACTAGACTCAAAATCAAGTCTGCAGTTCATGGGGTAAAAGTAAAACTCACCCAGAAGAGTCTAAGAAAAGTTCTACATCTACCAAGTACTAAATAAGAGGAAGATGTATCTACGTCTAAGACTAGGGATGCCCTGAAATGATGTGGACTAGATCCAACCATGAAGATTGATTCAGTTTTTAATAGGATAGGCATGAACCTGTAAGGCAAGTTCTTGTCTGAAGTTGTTGGAAAGGTGATTCTGAGCAAGCCAGGTGGGCATGATAGAATATCAGCTCACATGTTCAGTTTAATGACTAGAATCATTTTCAAGCTCAAAACTGATTGGTCAGCTGTAATGTTTGACAAGATTAGGGAAAGTCTGAAGAAGCCCAATCTGGGTAGGATTCTGAGTTTGTACTTGGTTGGAAGTATTCCAGAAGTCATGAACCAAGCTGCTGGTTCTAAGATAAACCACATGAGGAAAATGGACATCAGGATAATCTCAATATGGGATCGTGTGTTAACTAAAGAAATGCCTACACCAGAGAAAGAAACACCTCAGAAGAAGAAGAAGAAAGCCCTAGTGGCTCCTGAATCCTCTAGTAGTTCAGAGGAACAAGTGGTGTTCAGTTCAAATGAGGAAGAAACTAATGTTACTGGAAGATCACCAGTGAAGACTGAAGATACACAGAGGTAGGGAGAGCAACCCTCTGCTAGCCCCATTCACCTGGATCCACTCCAGGGGAGCCTCAACATGAGGATGAGCCAACTCACTTAGACAGTGAAATGACAACTTAGACAATCCTTGAGGTAATACATGAAGTTAATAAATCAATTTTCCATATTGAGGATGAAGTGTTGACTGAATATTTAATTGATGTTGATCAGCAAACTCAGTTACATAGTCAACCACCAGATGTGATTATGGAAGATACATCTATTGCTAATGTTGCTCCGGAAATAAGAAATTCTCCCGTTCCTTCTCAACAAGAATTTACTCTAAAAGAACTATTCCCTGATTTGGTACAGACTGCTTTTGAGGGAGAGAAAGCAGTTTCTGAGGGGGAGAAGGTAGATCTTGAGGGGGAGTATGTAAGGTCTCATGATGAGTCTGCAAGAAATGAGAATGAGGAGCTAAGGAATGATGAGGAGCTACCAAGGACTGAGAAGGAATTTCCTCCTAGTCCTAAGGAAACAGTAGACATTGCCAGTACCTCTGCTTTTGAAGATGAAGAAGCTGCTATAGCCAAGAAAAGAAAGCTTAAGGTCTTCAAAAGAAGGAGTCAAAGCTACAAGAAGGCACTGCAAACAGTTGCTCCATAGCCTGCCCCAACAATGGATTATAGTTCTTTGTTGGTGGCCATGCAAGTAAAGTTGGATGAGCAAAGGGTAACAATGGAGAAGTATATAGATGAAACACATAAAGATCTTCAATTCTCCTTGGCTACAGATATAAAATCTATAAGATTTGAGGTTAATCTGAATAAGAAGGAAATGACTGATTGTTTCCATAAAGGTGGAAATGCAGTGGTTTACCTAGCCACACACCAAGAGAAGATAAAGACACAGGTTGATGACATAGCTCTTAAGCAAGGCTATGTCCTGGAAATCAGCTAAGGATGAATGATAATCTAACTGCTTCACATAATGCCATTGTTACTGAAATGAAAAATATAGCTACTGCACAGACTGCAGTAAGAGCTGAAAAAGACAGATCTAAAAGGCAAGAAACCAGTTGATGACACAGATGCTCCAGTTCAAGCCAAGATTCAATCTGGCAAGGACATTGTCATCAAGGAGCTAGAGCAGCCATAGAATAGAATGTTCTTAAGTTTACAACTTTGTAATCATTTGTATTAAAATCCATGTAAACTTTTGATTTAAGAAACTTTTGATAATTGAAACAAATCTTTTATGAATGCTCATTGTGTTAGCATTATAATTTTGTGCTGAAATATTATATATGCTTTGTTTCAGTAATTACCCTATCATATATTGCTGTTATACATCATAATGTGTATTTGTTATGAATGGTGTATATCATTGACTAAGGGTTATGACTTCTCCAAATAGGGGGAGATTGTTGGGTACATTGGAAAATGTGTACCAGATTTGAAGAAGCCTCACCCTACTCAATGATATACATCAAGGTGTATTTGATGTGTTTTGAGTTTATATGTGCAGGTTAAGTAATTGCAGGAAATGCAGAAAAATTCTAAGTCCATGTGTCGACACCCAGAGAAGCAGTGTCGACACTTATGAAGGCTTGTGTCGACACTTGGGAAAAGCTGTGTCGACACTTGGAGTTATTAGTATCGACACCAGGAAAGGCTGTGTCGACACCAGGAGAAATGTGTCAACACATACATGCTGTGTCGACAAACTGTGAAGAATTGTCGACATCAAATGTGTCGACACCTAGAAGGCAGTGTCGACACACAGAGAAGCTAAGTTGACATCAAATGTGTCGACACCAGGAGGCTGTGTCGACACTCAGCAAGCTTCAATAAAGTTAAAGTAAAAGAAGTACTTGTGTCGACACAAAGGAGATGTGTCGACACTCAGCAAGTATCAACAACAAAAGAAGTTGTGTCGACACAAAGGAGTTGTTTCGACACACAACAGAACTCAACTAAGTTTTTAAAGAAGAAGTATTTGTGTCGACACACAGAATTAGTGTCGACACATTCAACAGAAGGCTTGTGTCGACACACAGAATTAGTGTCGACACATTCAACAGAAGCAGTGTCGAGAAGCTGTTACAACAACACAAGGAGTTGTGTCGACACCATCAAGGCAAGTGTCGACACTTAGTCAACTTGTGTCGACACTTGGTCTATTTGTGTCGACACATAGTGAAGATCAGTCTCGACACTTTCAGACAGAGACAGTATTTTCAAGAAGTGACTGGATGACTTGACAGCTGCCATTCCAAACCGGTAAACCACAACTGTCAAAGCTGTTAGAAGGTTGTTAGATACCGGATCAACCGGTTACCTTGAAGGAAGACTATATAAAGGCCTTTCTCCTTCAACAGAAAGGAATCGAACAATCAACAATAATTGCGAGATCAGAAGATCAATCATTGTAGAATATAGATTCAGAGAAAACTGTAAATCAGTATTTTGAAGAAATTTTAGATTTACTTGGAGAGAGAGAACTTCAGTAATTGAAATCAAGAAAGAGATTTGTTTAATCAGATCTCTTAAGAAGCATGTTCTAAACCAGACTGCAAAGAAAGATCCAGATTTAATTCTCCATCTTAAGAAGGAAGTTGTCAGCCGATCTACTTCAAGCAGATCAACTTTTACTGAGTTCAGACTCAAGAAGCCTTGAAGAAAGCAAAGACAAAGTTGATCTCAGGAATCAGTACTATCAAGAACTGATCAAGAAGGTTGCCCTCTTCATTCTCTCAAACAGAGTGGTGATCTAAAACTTTTTATTATCTTTTTGTAGGATCCTAAGAGATCTGAGTTGTAATCCTAAATTTATAAATGCTGAGGTAGGGTTTTTGAGCCTGAGTGTAGGAGAATCTATTCTCTGAGTGTAGGCCTTGTTGAAGGTTGAGGTAGGGTTATTTAGCCTGAGTGTAGGTCTTGTTGAAGACTGAGTGGTAGGGCTTTGTGCCTGAGTTGTAGGAGTGTGGACACTCTGAGTTGTAGGAACCTGTTTGGGGTTCTGAGCTGTAAGATCTGAGGATCTGAGGATCTGAGGAGAAGTGCAGAAGTTAGGCCGAATCTAGTACACTGCTAGATAGGCGAAGGGGGAAGTGGATGTACCCAGACCTTGGGGAACCACTATAAACACTGTGTGCACTATGCGTATGATTGTTATTGTGATTGCTGTGCTGATAGCTGTAGAATTTGCATTGGCTGCTTAATTATTGAACGGTTTGTCTGCCTTTAAAGTAAAAGAAAAATTACACCTATTCACCCCCCTCTAGGTGGTTAGACACATATTCTTTCAATCGCCAGCAGTGAGGAGAATAAAAGACATAAAATTTGTTCAGACCATACAAGTACAATTATTTGTATACCATTGACTTGTTTGACTTCTTACAAATCTGGGACATTGGGCACAATAGACACAACACTGGTGTTGAAGGGAAACAATGTCGTAGATGCGGAGCCTTGGTCTTGTTCAAGGCAAAAGGATCGTCCAATCAAGGAGGTTCTCCGAGATGATACTACCCTAGTTGATTCTGAGGTTGAGGTGTTTGAGTCTTCAACCCCCCCCCCCCCCCCACCCGAGTTCCTAATTTGGAAGTTCCTGCCCCTCGAGTATCTTCTTCTTTGAAGGCGATGAGTGATGCGGTGAGTGAGCTCTTACATTAGTCTTCAATGTGGTTACTCTATGCACTTCTGTTTCTTCTTGGTTGTAGATTGAAGCTCAGGCTCACATAGCATTCACGTGGAACGATCATTATGTGAGCTTGAAGGATGGATACTTGGCTCTTCAGGAGATGCTTCGGGTGGCAGAGGATTCACTTACTGCCTTAAGAGAGGAATGTGATTGAGATACATCTCGATTTCGGCGGATCGGGTCGGAGCTGAAGGCGGAGCTTCAGGAGGCCCGAGAGGCATTGATGATGGAGAAATCCTTCGTGGAGAAGGCGACACAGTTACTAAAGACTGCTCAGGAGGCGAGTTCTTATTTAGAGAAGGAGTTGGAGGCTTCAAAAGCTGAGATGGTGCAACTTTCTTTAGAGGATCGGGCATCAGAGCTAAATACTATCGGGCTCGCTGAGTACATGGATTCATTGAACTACATGCGTGATCGTTGTTTTCTTGGAGAGGAGATCTGTGACGAGGTATAGACCAGAGAGGTACATCCCCATATAGAAGATGTTCGTGAGGTTGCTCTTAGGCGCGGAGTGTCGAAGGTGCTTTAGATGGTGACTAGGAAGCTTGAGTGTGATGTCTCAAGCCTTGACTTTGATGTCATTTCTCACGATGATTTCTCGGGCTCTGATTACGATGTAGATGTAGTTGGCGAGTAGTGTTCTCACCATTGTTTGTTTGTGTATGCTTGCTTTGTGAATTGAGTTTGTATGAGCTCGTCACTTTGTGACGGTACTTGTATCTATTTGTGAGTTTTTTGTACTTGTGTTTTGTAGTAGCTTTGCGTATTATGCTTTAAGCACCCTTTTGAATTGCCTTTACAAGTTTTTCCTAGTGTTGAATCTTGTTAGTGTGGTATTTATATCGTTGATTTGAGCGTTTTTTCGATCATCTTTCTTGGATGTTGATAATTGAGAGCAAGACCCGGACGGTATTGTAATCTTCTATTGGGATGGAGAATGAGTATTTTTTGTTAGGTAGTGAGAGGTTGTAGGGATGAAGCCTACTGCTAGAAGAAAGGTGTTATGAGCACGCTGCCTGGTGGCAGGTGTTGTTAATGAGTGTACTAAACATGGCCAGATGTTGTGAGTGCGCTGCCTGGTGGTAGGTGTTGTTAATGAGTACACTACATGTAACGGCCCCATATGTCGCTCAGCATATGACAGAAGGTCCGGCCGGGGCCCGACGCCATATACCATGGACAGATAAAAGAGTTACTTATTGTTTCCCAATCTAAGTTCAACTATGAACGCATCCTAACTCAGAGCATTCTAACAGACGCAGTTTAAATTATGAACCCAACACATGAACTGTCCACTAAACACCCACACAGGAATGATATATATTAAAAAAATAACACATGTTTCGGTCTTTCAGCCTTAAAACTGTTTTATTTACATCAAGTGGTTTCAAACATCGACACACAGGCCGGCCACACATGAAAACAGTAAAAAGTTAGCCTTTGGACCTTCAAGGGCTAGCCAATCACATCACATGGGCTTCAGCCTGCTACTTATCACTTGGCTCTCCAGCACCTACACAAAACCACCCACACAAATGTGACAAACAAACACGGTCAGCATTTTACTGACTAATTTTTAACGACCCCACTTCTTACTAGGGGCGACAGTTCTCCTTCACTAAAAACAGCAGCACATATATATATATATATATATATATATATATATATATATATATATATATATATATATATATATATATATATATATATATGTGTGTGTGTGTGTGTATAATGACAACAACAAATTGCATTCAAGCTTCAGGGCATCGGGTGCATCGAGCTCAATCAATGCTTTCAGGCGTTGAGACCTATCATTATCGCCCCAGCGATACCCACTGTCGCCAGCATTAACGACCAGAAGTTATGTTGCCAAATTTAGGGTGTTACAACCATCCACTCCTTACAGAAATTTCGTCCCAAAATTTTATACATTGATAAGGGAAAAATACATCAACTTATTTGTTATAACATTCAAAATCCTATGTTACAACATCACTATACAAACAACCCAGGATATTACTCACACATGGTCTGCTCACGCTCCTATGTAAGCTCTTCACAACCATAGTTGTCCCACCGGACTTTGACCATCCTGATTGTCTTATTTTGTAGCTGTTTGATCTTCGTATCCTCTATCTGAATGGGATTAACTTTCATTGTTAGCCTGCTATCGACCGGTACTTGATCCACAACAACCACTTGAGCTGGATCTTTTACTGCTTTCTGCAGTACCGATATGTGAAACACATTGTGCAAACCACTTAGCCTCGCAGACAGAGTTAACTGATATGCAGCTTCTCCAATTCGCTCTACCAATTCAAACAGACCAAGATACCTAAGACTTAACTTTTTCAAGCGTCGAATCCTGGACATGCCTTTGAATGACTTGATCTTTAAGTATACCCAATCACCCACCGCAAACTACACATTTCGGTGTTTCGCATTGTAGTATTTTGCCTGCCTATCCCGGGCTATCATTAGCCACTCTCTTATAGTGTGTATGGTCGAATTAGCCACTTCGACTTCCTTACGCTTATATAATTTAGACTCGCCTGTTTCCGCCCAAGGTAAAGGTGTACGACACTTCCTACCATATAACGCTTCAAAGTGCTCCAGCTGTATACTAGCTTGAAAGTTATTATTGTAGGTGAACTCTATCATATAAAGATGATACTCCCATCTCTTCCCAAAATTCAGGGCGCACATTCGGAGCATATCCTCCATAGTTTTGTTGGTCCTCTCTGTCTGACCATCTGTTTGAGGATTAAAGGCCGTACTGAACTTTAACTTGGTAACCAAAAGCTGGTGGATTAGGCTCCAATCGACTGAAGTAAAACACCCATATCGGTTGCTGACGATGCTATGGGGCACGCCGTGCAATCGTACGATATTATCCATGTACAGCTTGGCCAAATTTTCCACTGAATCGTCCTTCTTGTTAGGTATGAAGTATGACACTTTTGTTAACTGGTCAATGATCACCAAATAGACATCGTTTCCGTTTTGAGATCTCGACAGTCCATGTACAAAATCCATAGAAATGTCATCGAACTTCCATACCAGGATTGGTAACGACTTCAGGAAACCTCCAGGTTTCTAGCATTCCGCCTTTACTAATGCACAAGTCTGACATTTTGCCACGTAATGGGCTATGTATTTCTTCAAACTTGGCCACCAGAACATCTCCTTCATGTCCTTGTACATCTTTGTGCTCCATGGGTGAATTGAGTACTTCATAAAGTGTGTCTCATACATCAATTCCTCCAGTAGTTTACCTACACCCGGGACGCAAAAACGACCATCTTTTATCAAAACGCCGTCTTTCCTTGAGAATTGGGAATCTGACCCATCCACTGCATAGCGCTTTAGACTCTCATCGAGATTCGTTGCTCGCCAAACCCTGTCCGCAAGGTCATATTGTACCTCCATCCAGTTCAGGAATGTATAAAAATGTTTAGTTGTCTACCTAAATCACCGAGAGGGGGGTGAATAGTTGAGTTCTGCATCTTTTTGCGGAATAAAAATTGTACGAGCGATATGCAGAAAATATACAAGCAAATCACAGATGACACCAAAAATTATAGTGATTCCCCAACCTTGGGTACATCCACTCTCCACCTCACCGATCTAGCAATACACTAGACTAGACTACTTCATTATTCTCTCAGATTGAAAACAATCCTACAACTAGGAACAAAGTTCCCACAATCTAGGAGTACAACCACTCCTATAACAACACAGAGAATAACTCCTACAACTTGGAGAATAACTCCTACAATCTCGGAGAATAACTCCTACAAGAATAAAATGATTTTAAATTGAAATGCACAAACCTGTCATCACAGATCTGACTAAATCTTGGCTTCTTCCTTCTTGAAAAGTTGTAAGGCTCTGTTAGAAAAATTGAGGAAGAAATCAGAGAACTCTTCGATCTGAGAACGTGTGAATCACCACGATCAAGGAGAAGATTTGTAGTAGGTCGAAAAGCTTGATAGAATGAATCCTTCTTGTCTGAATCTTTGGGATCGAGAAAATCGACGATGAAGAATAGAGCGGCGGCGCTTCTCCATTTAGAAAGTAGAAACTGATTCAGAATTTTGTAAGAAATCTTCTTAGGGTTTCGTCGAATCTGACAAGACCTTTTATAGGTCAAACATAACGGTCTAATTACATTAATTACAATCCACGTGGACCAATCAAAAGTTAATGATATTTGGAATAGAATCTGTCTGATACTTAACGAGAATTCAAAATCCTGAACTCCATTTCTCGAGAGAGGTAAGTATTACCACGATTACGATTTGAGTAAGCTATCACAATGTATTTAAACTCGAGCAAAAGTGCATAGGGTGCAAGGTCAATATACACGGGTTCACGACGTAATCCCTCGTGAAGATCAGTGTGTTGCCTATGTGTACTCTCTCTAAGGAAAGTACAGGGCCGCTCATATGTGGAGGATCAGAAGCTCCTAATCGAATGCTGTGTTTCTCGAGAAATAAGTGATTCTCGCCGAATATAGTGATTCTCGCCGACTCTTACTCAAATGGTGCCAAGAGATTCGGCGAGAATCACTTTTAATTCCCGCCGAAAATAATACCAAGATTTTGAGAATCGACAAGTTACGAGAATCACAAACGAGACGAAAGAATTTGGTGATTCTCGCCGATCTGAGAATCGTTTGCGACTCGAACTTGGCGTTTTCTCAACAAGATTCTGCTTCTGGATTTGTTTGAACCGGATCATCGAGAGAAAGATTTCTATTTTGATTCGACGGAGAAAGAGGCCGAGCACGTCCCTAAATTCGAAATCGCTCCGCTCTGCCGCCGCGCTCGCGTCAAACGATTCTCTGATCTCTGACGTAGAAAAAATTCCTTTGTCTGATTTGTTGATCGGAAACACTTCTCATCCGAATCGATCGAGGCTATTCCGAGCTTGCTTCGCCTTCTCCAAGAGCAATTGTAAGCTAGCTTCCGGCTTCCGGTCCTCTCCAAGAGAGACCAAGGTCAGACTCTTCAGACTTCAAGAACACGTCGTCGATCTCCAAGAGAAGTTTGTATCACGTGTACATTCTACTTTTATTTTATTGTAAAGGAACTTTTGTTCCGTGTTGTATCAACCCGATCTGTGAGCTCTCACGTCTCCTAGTGCAGGGATTGGATTTCAATCCGTTGGTGAAGTGACCGAGTTCCCTTCGAAGGGGGAAAGTGGACCCAAGTCGGGGAACACTATAAATTTGCTGTGTTTTCTGTGTGCTGTGTTTGTTGTTATTTGCAGTACATCTGTACCGCAAAAGAACCACACGTAGGTGCAGCCGACACTAGGTGGACTTTCAGGTAAGTATTACTTAGTGAGAAAAGATATAAAGTTCCACTGGAATGTCTCGAGAAATAATATACTACTCGAGAAAAATAGATTTCTGTTAAGAGTTACTCCAAGTAATCTCGAATTTCTGAGATTTCTGAGATGTAGGGCTCCAGACCTCGGCTGGTCTGGGAGAAAAGGGTCATCTCGACTCTCTTTTGTAGCCTGCATGTTCTAGTAGTTGTCCTTGTGTCCATACTACAAGTTTTAAAGTATCCAAAATAATAGATGGAGGGCTCCAGACCTCAGAAAATTCTCTTTTTGCATGTTCTAGCATAGGAGTGGACCCACTAGCAGAAGCACCTTCCCCATACTTTCTTCTTTTAGGTATCTGTACTTCGCGAGGTATTTGAGGAAGTATTTGTGGAGGCACATCAGCTTGTTCAGAATTCTAGACTTGTGAATATGTTTCAGGAGATTGAACTTCATAAAGTTCTGGATGTGGAGAGAATGTAGGTCTATGAACATCTAGGCTTGCAGGAGGGGCTGTAGTGGGATCAACTGAGAAATCAGGGAAGATTAGATTGTGCATCCACACTGCAGTGTCATAGGTATAAAGCTTTGTGCTCTTAATTACCTGTAGCACTGATGTTTGAACCTCTTTAAGTTGATTATCCTATAGATCTTTCATAGTTTGGAATTTCTTATCTAGATGTTCTTTTACTTTATCCTCCCCCTTTCTGACTTTTATAGAGAGGGTGTCTATGACATCTTCTTTGAACTTGCCAACTTCTTCACATGCCTTGAAGTTGCGCTCTTGAGCTTTCTTTTCCAATTGAATCTGATTGTTAGTTAGAGTGACAGATTGAACCATTACTTCACCAATACTGGTAATGGTGTGGTCTATATCTTTGCCACCAATTTGTAAGAGCATTTTGAACTCATCAGTATTGCTCTGGATTTCTGCAAATCCTCGGCTCATTTCCTTTTCCAAATCAGAGACTTTATCAGTGACATCTTTAATGGAGGTATCAAAGTACTTTCTTTGCTCAGCCATCATAGCTTCTATTTTACTCAAGATAGTATCTTCAGGAATGATTTCAGCCTGAGGAGGTGGAGGAGGTTGAATTGGAGCTTTCCAGGGAACTATTTCTTCAATGTGCGTAGTAGATGTAGAAATCTGCTTCCTTCTGGCAGTAGTTATTTCATCTTCAGCATCACCACCTAGGAAAGTGGGAATGTTGAAGTGTAGGCTTGGGAGAGGAGGTTCAGCAGCTTCAGGAGGTACTTCTTCTTCAGTATCAGAAATAGAGAATACCTCTTCATCTTGCACATCCTCAATAGGAGACTGGGGCTGAGCTGGTTCTGGTTCAGATGGTTTTTCTGGTTGAGAAGATTTTTCTTGTGGAGATGGATTTTTTTCAAGCAGAGGGGATAGAGGCTCTTTAGAGGTGAGTTCCTCTATCATCCTGTCAATGTCATTTGCTGTAGATAGAATTTGATCATTTACTTGGGCATCAGTCAAAATTTCTGGATCAGGCAGATCTGCAACAATAAATCATGAGCTATCTTCTTGGAGAGAAGTGTCATTGGCAGCAGCAGATGGAGCTATATCTTCTTCTAAAACTGTATGTACAACAGCAGGTGAAGTTGTAACTTGAGCTTGAGTATCTGTATGGACTGTGGCTGGAGTTTGAATTTGAGTAGACTGCACTTAAAAAGATGGAGCAGCCTCCCCCTCAATAATTGGATCAACTATGTCAGTTATTTGATGAGAGAAGAGAGATGGAGCCCTGACTTCATCTTCATCTATCATTGGAGCTTGGACTAGTTTCTGAAGTTTAATTTCCCATCTCTGAATGGAGGTTCTTGAAACCTTTTTCATGTGATGAACAGCGAGGCCCTTATCCAAGATAAAAACATCTGGCATCATCTGATTTAGATAAAGAGATAAAATCCTTCCATAGTTGGGGCTTTTGATACTTGCCTAGATCTTGTCAAAAATCATCATCCCCCATTGATACTTCTTTCTACAGATTATAGCAGTCATCATATCAAAGAACTTAGTGGTGATGTAGCTAATGGAACTGGTGTGGCAGAAGACTTTTCAGAGAATATCGGCAAGGAGTTTGCTCTCTGCATTCATGTGTTGTCGGCGAATTGTGACCGTTGAGTTGGGAAGGCCACAAAAGTCGTAAGCCCTTTCATAGTTCATACTTATTAGATCATCTTCCATGTCAATCACAGGAAGCTGCAGAAACTGAGAAACAAAGGTTGAAGTCATTTTGACCTTGATGTCCTGAACTTTGTTTTCATAACTTTGGCATTCTGCTTGATCTTGGCATTCTGGAAGAATTCTTCTACATCAGGAATTAGTACTCTGGAAGGGTGTTGGAGAACGAAAGATAGTCGAGCGGTGTCGAGCAGTATAAGAACATTTATGAAGTCGTTAGAAATGTCGGTGATTCTAGCTGCAATAAGTTCGCTGCCGATGCCTAACTTTAATGTGGGAGCCATCAATTTGAGAACTGTAAGACTGCAAGCTTGCGAGAAGATGAACAAGGTTGTTCGCGGGAGGAGCGGTGGATATGGAGAAGATGAAGGGTTTTCTCGAGAAGAGGATTTTGAAATTCAGGATTTTGATTTTTATGGACTTAATATAAATTTATATAAACCCTAAATCTTTATGATTAAAGAAAGAAATAATCATTAAAATACTTGAAATATGGCGATTGAGGTGCCCGGGTGCCAAATTCATAATTTGAACTTGAGAGAAAATTTGCATCTGATTTCTCGAGAGGAAGATCATTTCTCGAGTAGGGATAACTTTTCTGAGAAGCAAAGCCTGATGTTCTCAAGAACAAGGTAGGGACTCGAGTAATGAAGTCTGTACTCGAGTAATGAAGTTGTTCTAGAGTATAGATACTATTTCTCAAGTAATGAATTATTCTCGAGAACTGAAGTCCTGACTTAGGAAATTCTTGATTTTTGAAAAGTAATCTGATTTTGAACTTTGCTTTGTGGCCCTTTTCTTCAGCATTCCTTGTTAAGCATGCCAAGTTCTGTTTTGAAGAAAGAGAACTTGGCCTCGTCCAGTGGCTTCATGAAAATGCCTGCAACCTGAATGTCAGTTGGAACGTACTAGATATTGATGTATCCAAGCTCCACATGCTCCCTAATGAAATGGTACCTCAGCTCTATGTACTTTGTCCAACTGTGAGAGACTGGGTTGTTGGCTATTGTAATTGCACTAGAGGAGTCACAGAATAGTGGGATGTCCTTGACCTTCAAGCTATAGTCTTCAAGTTCGTTCTTGATCCAGAGTAATTGTGCACAACAATTGCCGGCATAAATGTATTCTGACTCGGTCGTTGAGATTGTGACAAAATTTTGCTTCTTGTTGCTCCATGAGATGAGTCTCCTTCCAAGGAATTAATGAGTCCCAGAAGTGCTCTTTCTATCATCATTACTACCTGCAAAATCTGGATCTGAAAATCCAATTAGCTCGATATCATTACTTATTGGGTACCACAAACCAAGATTTGGTATGCCCTTAAGATATCTTAAAATCCGCTTTGCAGCAGTGTAATGGGATATCTTAGAGTTCACCTGATATCTAGCGCACACACATGTTGAAAACATGATGTCTGGCCTACTAGTAGTTCGATAGAGCAAGGATCCAATTATACTTATGTACTTTATTTTATCAAAAGGTTCCCCTTTCTCATCCTTGTCCAGAGAAATAGTTGAACCCATTGGAGTCCTCATGGAGGTTCCACTCTCCATTCCGAATTTCTTAATCAACTCTTTGGTGAACTTTGTCTGAGAGATGAAGATTCCATCCTCAGATTGTTTCACCTGAAGTCCTAAGAAATACTTCAGCTCTCCCATACTGCTCATTTCAAACTTCTCTTGCTTAAGTTTGGAAAACTTCTTGCAAAGGTTGTCGTTAGTAGAGCCAAAAATGATGTCATCGACATAAATTTGCACTAGCAAAATCTCGCCTTTTACTACCCTAAGAAATAATGTCTTGTCTATCTTTCCCCTTGTGAACTTGTTCTCAAGAAAAAAGTTAGACAACGTTTCATACCAAGCTTGTGGAGCTTGTTTCAAACCGTATAACACTTTAAATACTAAATAAACAATATCATGATGTTCAGGATCAACGAAACCTGGAGGTTGTTCCACATAAACTTCTTCATTTATGTCACTATTAAGGAAAGCTGACTTCACATCCATTTGGTAGATAATGAAGCCTTTGAGTGTAGCATATGCTAGGAACAACCTGATTGCCTCAAGTCTTGTCACTGGTGCATATGTCTGATCGAAGTCGATCCCTTCTTCTTGTTTATACCCTTTGGCGATGAGTCTGGCTTTGTTCTTGATTATTGTTCCATCTTCATCCATCTTGTTCCGGTAGACCCACTTTGTTCTAATCACATTCTTTCCTTTGGGTCTTGGTGTAACATCCCATTTCCAACTAGACCCCTAAGAGTGGTTTTGGCCATGACTAGGTCACGACAAAACCCTAGGAAGCCATAAATGGGCCAAGAGATAGAAGACCAAGATGAAGATCACCATGGTCTGCCTATGGCACAACCACATCACCAAATCTAGGGTTTGACCTAGGGCTTCATCATGACTCCATGACCCCACCACAATATCACTAACCCATTAGAGGGTCCACTAGAGCCTTAAGGGTCCATTGGAGTCAACCACAGGTGGCCAATTTGACCTAGGACCACCATAGGCCTAAATAGGGCAAGGTGCCC
This sequence comes from Platanthera guangdongensis, assembly GCA_039583875.1. NCBI lineage: Eukaryota > Viridiplantae > Streptophyta > Magnoliopsida > Asparagales > Orchidaceae > Platanthera > Platanthera guangdongensis. Next base: position 139,037,467 of record CM077159.1, read on the forward strand.
TAATCAAGGGCAGTTGACCTCTAGTTGACCTCTAATGTGCCAACTAACCCTACCAAGTACTTCCTAGACCTAAAGTGAGGTCAATGGGTCTCTTAGAACCCAAGAAGGGCAGTCCAAGAGGTTAAGTTGACCAAAGTCAACACTGACCCTAAATAGGTCAAACTGGTCTATATATGGTCAACTGACCTTCCCCAAGCCAAGTGGACCCCACCCAAGCCCACCTAACCCTAGATTGAGGTCAATAGGTCACCTAGGACCCATTGGGGTCCACCCAAGAGGCTAAGTTGACCAAAGTCAACTCTAGCCCTAAAATGGTCAAGTGCCCTACCTAAGGGTCAAGTGACCTCCAAGGGGCCAAGACAACCCTACCTAGGTCTTAGGGGAGTCCAATGGGTCACCAAGGACCCATTAGGGGAAAGCTCAAAGACCAAATTGGCCAAGTTCAACCCTAGCCTAAGTTTGGGTCAAGCTAGCCCAAATGGGCTAACTCAAGCTCATGCCCAATTCTCTTGGGCTAACCTTGCTTGGATGGGTGAAGTAAACATGTGGGCTGCCTTAGGGTTAGGTAGGAGTCAAAAATTCAGATTGGTGAAGGGGAGTGAGAAAGTGCTTCAAAGGGAAGAGAGAGAAAGAGAAGAGAAGAAATGGAGGAAGACTTGGGCTCATCTTTCCCCTTCCCCAACCTTCCCCAACCTCCCATTCAATTCCCTAAGACCAGAGGAGTGCAACCAGCTACCCATTGACTGGCTGAAGCCAGCAATTCCCCCTACCTACCATGGCCGCCAAGCTTGACCAAGAGCCAATAATGGCAAATGCATTTCCAGCCACCTAACACCCCTTCTCTTCATTTTAAAAGCTTCACTGGACTCCAAGGAATCAATCCCACCCCTTACCCGAAGGAGCCAGAGCTGTTCACTGTGTTGTTGCAAAAATCCGACCACCACCACCACAAAAATGGCATTCCAGCGATCGGCAAGGATTCAGGCCACCAGAAAGGTCCTCCTCCACTCCTTCACTCATGGATAGTTCTTAGTAATCAATAGGTTCAAGGTTCGGGCTCAATTGAGCCCGAATCAATTTCGAATTTTCATGGTTTTTCCATGGAAAATCAACTCTCGGGATCGCCGAAAAAGGGGCTTCCGGCGGCCAAGCCGCCGCCTGGCGACGGCCACCACCTCAACGGAGGTGGTGGTGGCGGTGGCCGGCCGGGGAGGTGGCCGGATCGCCGGCGGTGGCGTTTTGAAATTGCTCCAGGCGGGACGAATCGCAGCCGTCGGCTGGAGCTTGAGGATGACCGGATCCCGTTAATCCTGCGCCAAGATTCGTGCAATCCTGATGAATGAAACTATAGTTTCTAATATGCATTTTATTCATTCTGTCACACCCTTTTATATTTAATGTTTCTATTTTTGATAAATACATAGAAGCTGTTTCATAAAAAGTCATCAACATGAAAAGTGTAGCCCAGTGAGTCTACTTTAATACAAAATTGGTTTGGACCAATTTGGGTGCCTGGTTTGACCAGGGCACCCATTTTGGTGGGGCCTACACATAGGGCTAGGCAGAAATTAAATTGAGTGCTCACCTTTCATCTGTGGTACAAATGAGTTGCAATTTTGGCAGGGAGTCACCCTAGACCATAGATAGGTGCTGCCCAAACATGGAAATTTTTGGGGACAAGTTTTCTATAGTTTTGTAAATTATTTAATTTATCTAGGGTAAATTAATTTAAGTGCCAAATTACCTCCAAACTCACCCAAATTTTGGTCAGTGGTGCTTGGGGTCATTATAGTGCTCTGGTTAAAATTTTATCACAATTGGATGTGTATTGGACTATAATCATGCAAATCCTAGCCTTGCCCTAAAAGGGTATTTTGGTCAAAAGTGCACTTTGGTGTTTTGAGTGGCCAAATCACGTCAACAGAGGATGAAATTTATACCACTGACTTGGCATGGCATTTAGCACCTCTCCATGGAATTTGGGGTAGAGTGGAATTGATTTGCCCTAAGTTCCTAGGCCAAACCCTAAGGAAGGACCTTTGTGCCTTGTGAAGGGCATGAGTCCTAAACACCTTGGATGAACTTCAAATTTTGTATGCAGGGTCCTAGGGTATCTAAAACCCTCTGGTAAAAACCTTAAAGAATTTTGAAAAGGGTAGGTCCTACAAAACCCTAACCCTAGCTTAGGTCATAAAAATTCTAGTACTAGTTTAGGTTAGCTAAACTCCTTGAAATATAATAAACTTTGGGTAGTGTGGGAATAAGGATATAATGAGCCTCTAGTAATTTATTTGGGAATTTTTGATCAATATTTGTTGCACTTCATTTGTAACCAATAGGATTGCCCTAATTAATAATTTGACTATTGAGATCTCACTGCCAATTGAAAGGTCATGAAAATTTGGCAGAGGTAGTAATAGAGCATAATGATCATATATGAATTTTAATAGAATTTTTGGATTCATAATTATGGTATCTCCTTCACAAGTGCATTATTTTGGTTACATGCTAAATAATTTCTACAGAGCTCAATACTTGTTTAACAATTATGAAATTTGATACATAGTGTTACTAGTTTATCATTATCACGTGGGAATTTATTTGGAATTTTGTGATGGATAAGTAGAATACGTTGTTCATTAATCCTTAAACTTGGAATTTCATGAGAAAATCAAGTATAGCCTTATTATTAAATGATAAATTATTAAACTTGCTCTAGAGTATTTATACACCATTATAACCATCTTTGAATTTTATCTGAATTTTTTGAGGTATTATTGCTGTAAAATCTTTTAAAATGACTTATTATGAGATATATTTGAAATTAAATCTAAGAGCCTAAACCTTGCTGAAAAATTGGAAGACTTAGGATTTAGAGTTGACTATTCATTTTGTAATTAACATAAATTTAGTGGATTATTAGTTTGTCTGAAATTGATACTTCATGTTCAAACTTGGGCTTTTTGGATACTAGAATAAATAAATAAATTATCAGACAAATTAGGAAAATTATGAATTTCTGGATTTATGCTAAAAATATCATTATAGCCCTCTAATAATTATCATAGGGGTACTGGTTGATTATTTGATGTACCTCCCTTTTTACGAGCCATATAGCTTAAGTGGTCTGCATATAGTAAAAACTGCAGAAATCATGTTGGAGTATAAATTGGATGCATGTCTTGGGATTAGTGGTAGGCTGGTTTGGATGGATAAAAATAAGTTCATTATTGGTAGTAGGAGGAGTAGAGGGATGGATTGGCTAGAGTTAGGCGGTGCCCGGGATCGACGAAAGATCGTCTTCCCCGAGGTGAGGTAGAGTCAAATCACCCTAGGATTAGCCTATTGTAACATGAGAAGGTAATGGGTAAGGGAATCAACCAATATTAATAATAAGCACCTTGCGAAAGGGAACGCTAGGCGTAATCCCAACATAGTTCCTAGTGCCCCTTGAGAGCCCTTCACAGGGAATACCGGGGGCAGTCCTGGGTTAACGTAAACTGTATTAACAAGATGAAAAGAGTAACTTAGTAATTAGGGTTGCACATTTCACGAACACAGATAGCACTGGAAGATAGTTGGAAGCTTCGGCTTGGATGGTTAAGAGACGGACGTTTGGGTCCGGGGAGCTTCGGCTCGATTGTTTGAGACGGACATTTTGGTCCGGGGAGCTTCGGCTCGATTTTTGGATACGTTAAATTTACATGTGCATAAAAGGAAAGGAAATTTAAGGTGGTGGGTCTTCGGTATTGGAGGGTCGATGCACCGACGCCAATACGCTGACTCGATAAGTGTGGTTAGCACTTCGCCAACAGAAGTCCGGTGCGCCAGCCGACAAGAGTACGCATGAGTCTGCTTCGTGCACCAAGCGTTGAGGTGTACGATAGGTCTGACCGGTAGTGCTTTACTGGTTTAGAGGTGGGCGAGGCCCAACCCACCACTTCCGTCTGCCACTACGGAGGTATCCTGGGAGGTTATGGCTCCAGAAAGGGGGAACTAAAGGTCTGTGTACACAGAGTCGTGTGTGTGTGTTGCACTTGCCTGTTCCATCATACCCACTTGCATGTCATAGCATAATCGATTCATTTAACCCTGACACCTAAAGTATAAGTGGAATGGGACGCTTATACATTAGGACCTGCAAAACGACCCCTTAGTCTATAAACTTGTGTGGGCAAGTTTATAAATTAAAGGTTAAATTCTTTATATATATAATGCTGTTATTAACCGACACCCCAACGTATAAATTGGTATGAGACTTTTTATACGATGGGAGCCCTGTAAAAGATCCCTTGCTTATACGTTCCGTATAAGTTAAGGTTATTTTTCATACTATGCTTTACTGCCACATGTACTATAAAAATTGCTAGTATAGGTCCGCTGCCATCTGATTCTTGTTTACTCTCCACCTTCAAGTCCTCCCCTTTCTTCCTCTCCACTCGGTGCCTAGGGGCCATGGGGGAAGGGGCAGAGGATGATAGGACTTAGTCTTTTAGACTAACGGTTTTCGAACCACATCATTTTAGGGGACCGTGGAGCCCAGCATGGAGGAGCAGCCCCAGAGGTCGGCACACTTGGAGATCGGGCAGTCTAGTTCCGGAGTTCAGACGACAAGGACTGTGAGTCCTGATCGCTACTAGTAGTTATATTAGTTTGCTTCCGCGTTGAGAGATTTGTAGTGAGGACATGATGTACTGGGCATGAGCCCAAGATCTTATATTTCTGTGTATCTGTGGACACTCCCTTCGTGGAGAATATTTACATATATATGTGATTTCTGTGGACTTGCTTTACTATTTTGCTACAGTTGCGATCGATTTGGCCGGCAGGATCGGCGTTTTGTAGTGATGACCTTCCCGGGTGAGAAGGTGTCACAGCAAAGAGACGGTTCTGGGCCTAAGACCCCGGTGTTTTAAATAGAAAAAAAGGGGGTCTTACAAGTGGTATCAGAGCCCGACCTCGATCGAAAAGTAGCAGTCCACAACCCTGGGTCACCCCCGTGCGAGTTTAGTTTGGGGACAAACTAAGCAGCGGAAGCAGTGGTGTGCCCATATGGGGGATCACATGTAAATTGTCCACTTTTATTAGGTATTGAGTCGATTACCTACTAATGTAGTTCGTTTTGCAGCCCCCAGCTCAGCCCACCCCACAAGGTGGAGCTCAGCAGACTCCCGACATTGCACCACCTCCCATGGTCCCCACACCTTTCCTTCAGTCAGACATGGGGCAAACCCTTACAGCTATCCTTGAGGCCTTTCGGGCTCAGCAGGCTCCAGCCCAGCAGCCAAACCCAGGGGCCAACTGGATGAGCACCTTCCGAGGACTCTCTCCCCCGTCATACTTGGGGACAGAGACGGCAGTGCGGACAGAGGAGTGGTTGGATGTTATGTACGAGATGTTGACTGGGATACGATGCCCTTGGGAGGAGAGGGTGGCCTTGGTGGTATCTTGCTTGGAGTCCCATGCCAAGAGGTGGTGGAAGACGCTGTTGGATACGACGTTTGCCGATAGGGAGATTGCATAAATTACTTGGGAGGAATTCAGGGCCACGCTGCTGGAGCACTTTGTTTCGCAGTCGGCCAGGGACGAGTTGGAGGAGCGATTCTTACAGCTGAGGCAGGGCACCAGGACGGTGGTGGAGTACCACCGAGAGTTCGACCATTTGGCCTGATATGCGGGTTCTTACCAGCTGGACGAAGCAGGATACATCAAGAGATTCTATAAGGGCCTAAAAGAGGAGTTGAGGGAGGCCTTGCTGTTTGTATCCGACGGGCCTATCTCCCGGATTTTGGAGATGGCGAAGAGGATTGAGGCCGATTGGCACACCACTCGGGGCCGGAAGCGGCAATCGGAGGATCAGGGCCGGAGGGCCCGAAATGATCAGCGGCGAGGCACCATACCAGATGGGAGAAGGACACAGGAGCAGCCTCGTCAGGAGGTGAGGCAGGAGCCGAGAGAGCAGGTGGTTTTGTCCACTCAACCTCTTCGGATACAGGATATGCCGAGACCCGGGGGTATGGCATATCCCCCGCCGGAGTGCTTCCATTGTCATCAGGTGGGACACCTCCGGAGAAACTGCCCCATGAGGGGGGCACCACCTCCAGCACCACAGGGTGGCCCACCTGCCCAACATTTCGGAGGCCGAGGACGCTGCCGAGGACGTGGTTACCAGGGAGGAGACCGAAGACAGGAAAGGGAGCATGCATATGCCTTGGATCTGGCACAGCCTCGAAATCCAGAGCAGGTCATCACAGGTAAGCTAAGATGTTTTAAATTATTTAAACTAAATTCCCGTTCTCAATTGTCCAACAAGTAGAACTGCCCTAAGTAGAATAAATAGCAAAGAAAACACGTTATAAAATACTAAGACAATTAACCGTCCCAGGTATAGTCTTCATCAGCGGCAAGCCCGCTTATACTCTGTTCGACACGGGTACCTCGCACTTGTTTGTGTCAGAAGCCTTTCTGGAAGGGTTGGAAGGAGTGGAACGGTTCACAGGCCAGATGAGGAGGGTGCGTCTACCCGACGGATCAGAGATACTCACCTCAGCCCTGTAACGCCCCGAAACTCAAAGGAGCAAAGGGGGACGTTTTGGGCCAGTTTGGGTTCTGGCTGAAGGCACACGGCCTAGGACACGGGCGTGTCCCAGGGCGTGTCAAGCGCGTGTCGACACTTAGCCGCAAAGTCGTCGAGTTATACTCGACGATTCGTCGAGAATGAGCACACGGCCTGCGACACGGGCGTGTCGCAGGGCGTGTCGACCCGTGTCGACACTTAGCCGCGGAGTCGTCGAGTTATACTCGACGATTCGTCGAGAATGAGCACACGGCCTGCGACACGGGCGTGTCGCAGGGTGTGTCGACCCGTGCTGACACTTAGCCGCGGAGTCGTCGAGTTATACTCGACGAATCGTCGAGAATGGGCACACGGCCCGCGACACGGGCGTGTCGCCGGGCGTGTCGACCCGTGTCGACGATCGTCCAGGGGAAGTCGTCGAGATTCGCTCGACGATCGTCGAGACAAGGCACACGGCCTAGGACACGGGCGTGTCCAAGGCCGTGTCATCAGGTCGTCGAACTGCACGCGACGAAATGTCGAGACCATGTACACGGCCTGGGGTCCAGGCGTGTCAAAGTGACACGGGCAAGGACACGGGCGTGTCCTAGAACCCGTGCAGTGCTCGGGTTGAAAATGGGGGAAAATCATGGGGTACACGGCCGGCCTCACGGCCGTGTCAGCTGGAACACGGGCGTGTCAGCTCGAACACGGGCGTGTTCGATACCCGTGTGAGGGTCCAGGAGATTCGATTTTGACGGCGAATGCGGCACACGGCCCTGGACACGGGCGTGTGCCAGGCCGTGTTCGGCCCAGATTGGGCATTTCAGCCCCGAATCAAAGCCGTTCGTTTCCTTAGGTTGAGATCCAACGGCTGGGGGTTGTTCCTGAGAGGATATACCCGTGAGTTGACTTAGAAATCCATCACTTTTCTTCACTTGTTCTCTTTCTAAATCCTTGGAGAGAGGAGAGCTAAGGAAAGAAGAAGAAGAGCTAGATCCGCCATTGGAGGAGCTTCGGAGCTCCGAATCGCAAGCCGACTCCGGATCCACGGAGGCAACGCAAGTGCGGTGATTTCCATCCGATTACTTTTCAATAGCGCCAAAGAGGAACTCAAGGGTAACGATCCTCATCTTGAGCATGAATAGCTCTCTTTCTTAGCATAGGAAGCCCGCTCTCGTGAGTTTGCGAAGAGTCGGAGGCGTTCCTTCGGGTAGATATGAAAAGTCCCCGTTGTTTAGAGTCTGTATGCGAGAACGGACATAGGCATGATGTGTGAAGCCTACCCGGACATGTTAGTCTGGATCGGTGATGTTGCATTGCTTAAGGCCGGAGAAGACTCTGTGCTATTGGTTGTTTTCGGGTTTTCTACGCGGTAGATTGCAGCAGGGAGCCTTGGGGACTAACCCAAAGGTGCACCCGAAAACTGGGCGGATACGAGATCTTGCCAACTTGGTGGCCTGAGAGCCAACTCGAACATAACTGAGTTATGTGACTTGCGGTAGAATGGGACTCGGTGAAAGTTTGACCCGCGCAAATGGCTTAAATTGTCGTTGCGAAGTGAGCACGGGTTAGATGGAACCGTACCCGCTTTATGTCGTTCGGTTAGAGAGACCTAAGGTTACGTGGCACTCGCCGTTGGCATAGATGTGAGTCTTTGGCGGTCAATGGCTTAAATTGACGTGACCCATGCCAAGAAGACAAATTGCTCATAGGTTTGGCCGTCTTAGTGGCGGTGGTGAGTCCGGAATGTTAATGGCTTTAATTGACGTGACATCGACCGGTTCACCGAGAATGTGCCCTGAGTGCACGGGGCGTGTGGCCGTACGAGCCAACGTCTGTGATGTTATGGCTATGGTTATATATTACTCGCTTATGCTAATGAAATGCAGGGAAGGAGCATCGCCGCCCCGAGTTGGGGGCGGGATCGTTATAATTTGGTCAGCATTGCTGACCGTTGCCTTGTTTTGCCACCGTGCGGTGGTTTGTTGCTTGCAGGTGCAGCTGTACCAAGCGGTCAATAGCGGGCTAAAGCCCTTTTTGCGAAGCCGGCCCTCGAAGGCCCAAGTAGAAGTGTTTACGGTTTTATTCATGTATGACCGGCCTGCGCGCCGTGGTTTGTAAAACATGTAATTTTCAAGTGAAACACTTTGTAAGGCCTTAAGGCTGGTTTTGGGTATTTTTGTATAACATTCCTTTTGGTATTAGTGGACATTCATGCTCCTATGCTGGGTTCTTGTTTACAACTCTTATAAACTGCTTCCGCTAGAATGCTCTGTGTAGGACGTTGAGATTGGTTGGATGGTTTCCATACGTAACCACCCGGTCTGTCTGTGGTATATGGCGTCGGGCCCCGGCCGGACCTACTGCTATATATTATGCGACGGATAGGGGGTGTTACAATTTGGTATCAGACTACTGGTTTTGGTCGGACTTAAGCTGAATTCGTGGGCGAATTCTTTTTAAGGGGTGGTGAGCACATTGTGTGCGTCATCGTTATAACGGTAAAAGAACCCATGAATGTCCACTTAGGAATGCAAATACTCGTGTTTGAGGAACCTGCGTGTTCCTATAATTGCTGTTCGCAATTTTATTTGGTCGCTTGACGGTGTTTTGTACCACTATAGGTGACCGGAAGCGGTGCTGGACAGCCAGAATGTCCGGTTTCTGAGGAGCATAGTGCACCCGGTGAGGTGTTTGAGCCTCCTCCTTCATATGAAACCGTTAGAAGGATCGTAGAAGCGGTGTTCACTGTGACGGGTGCACAGCTAGGAGGAAATGTACAACCCTGCGCCCCTGTTGTGGCTTCAACGTCGGTGGGCGCGACGCAGCAGATGACCTTTGGTAGACCTTTGGGGCAGCAGCTCAATATGCATTTAGTGCAGGGAGCGCACACGGTTGAGGAATATTTGCAAGCATTTCTTCTGATAAGTCGCTACCCATGCTTCGAGTTGGATAACGAGCAAACTACAGTCGATAGATTTTATAATGGCCTGCGTGCCGAGTTACGAGTTCTACTACTAGGACCAAAGTTATTGGGGTTCCGAGCCTTGGTGGAATCAGCTAGATCATTGGAGGCAGAGTTGAGGAAGACCCTCCCGATGCCAGCGACCATGGTATCGAACTATACAAACCCCATAAGAGCTGCATCCGGCAGAATGCTGGAGAAAGGGGCTATGAAATCGACTAGTAAAGCTTCTTACACTTGTTATACTTGTGAAAAGAAAGGGCACTTTGCCCGAGACTGTTGGAATGGTGCTCGGAAGGGTAAGAAACCTATGTCAGGAGCAGTCAAGGATGTCAGTGCAAAGGAAACGGCATTCAAAGTGCTGAACACCTCAAAGTCTGTATATCGAAAGTGGTACAAGAAGGCTAGGACTTTGGGTCTAGTCCCTCCATTCAGAGCTTCGGGGGCAACTACAAGCCAAACCCCGGGAGCATGTTACAACTGTGGGGAGCCGGGGCATTATGCTCGTGAGTGCCTAAAGCCATGGAGAAAGCCCGTCGTCGTGACGACAGGTATGGTTTAAAGATAGTTTTGCTTTAAATACTTGTTATGCATATTAGCTTAGGACTACTGTGCTAAGCTTTGTTGCGACTTTACTTTATCTGCGAGAGCACCGTTCGTTTAGGGAGCTTCGCATTCCTTTATTAGGAATTTTATTGTGCCTTGGAGTACCTCCTTCGATGGTAAGAGATAAATTGGATGCGTTATAGTCCAATGGTGCTCATTCGGTGAGGGTAGAATTCGTTGCTCTTAGTTTGTGGTTTGGGAATTAGGAGTACGATCTGCAAGCGTCGTTACTTCCGTTGGTGGAGTTTGACGTTATATTTGGCATGGATTGGCTCTCGGAGCAGCAAGCCTCCATAGACTGCGGTAGCAAGGAAGTCAACTTGGGAGCAAGTCGTGAGACGACCCTTATGAGCTCAAAGAGGTCGAGCAAGGCGATGATGGCCGCTCTTCAGGTGGTGAAGGCGGTTTGTGCTAGTGTAGAGCTGTTCTGTACACTAGTGGAGGTTGTAAAGCCGAAGCCCGCGTTGTATTGTATTTCAGTGGTATCGGAATACCCTGATCTGTTCCCCGCAGATCTTCCTGGAGCCCCGCCTCAGCGGGAGATAGATTTTACGATCGCGCTAGTGCCAGGTGCAAAGCCTGTGTCACGATCTCCGTATCGGCTAACGCCTAAGGTAATGGCGGAGCTGAAAGTTCAACTGCAAGAGTTGTTGGAGCAAGGGTATGCGCGTCCAAGTCCTTAGCCTTGGAGCGCACCGACCCTCTTTATTAAGAAGAAGGATGGAAAGTTGAGGCTGCGTATTAATTATCGGGAGGTCAACAAGTTGACGGAAAAGAGCAAGTACCCAAGCCCAAGGATCGATGATCTTTGTGATCAGTTGGTAGGGTCAACGGCGTACTCTAAATAGATAAGGGAGAGTGATATCCCTAAGATAACGTTCAGTACAGGACACGGGCACTACGAGTTTACGGTCATGCCATTTGGGCTGACTAATGCGCCGTCAGTGTTCATGGATTTGATGAACAGGACGTTCAGGGAGTACTTGGACCATTTCGTGATCGTCTTCATCGACGATATTTTGGTGTACTCGCAAAGTGAGGAAGATCACTTCAAGCATCTTGATTTGGTGTTGGAGACGCTAAGGAGAAATCAGTTGTATGCCAAGTTCTCGAAGTGCGAGTTTTGGCTATCCTCAGTGGCGTTCCTCGGGCATATAGTGAGTGGAGAGGGTATTGCGGTGGATCCGGCGAAGATTGTTGCGATACGAGAGTGGCCTGAGCTGGCTACGGTAGCGGAAGTCCGGAGTTTGCTGGAGCTTGCCGGCTACTATAGGTGCTTCGTGGAGAACTTCTCGCGGATAGCGTTACCTCTCACTACTTTGACGAGGAAGGAGCATAAGTTCTTTTGGACATCGGAGTGCGCGCGAGCTTTTGAGGAGTTATAATGTTGGTTGACTACGACGCCTGTGCTGACTTCGCCAAGTGGAACCGAAGGCAATGAGATTTTTAATGATGCGTAGGGCAGCGGTTTGGGTTGCGTGCTACTGCAACATGGAAGCGTAATAGCGTATGGCCGTGAGTTTTGCCTTGAAGCTATGGAGGCATAATTGTATACGGTGTGAAAGTGGATCTCTACGCCGGTCACAAGAGCGTGAAGCATCTGATTGATCAGAAGGATCTGAATATACGACAGCGTAGATGGATGGAGTTCTTGGGAGACTATACATTCAAGATCCACTACGCGCCTGATAAAGGGAATGCGGTTGCTGACGCGGTGAGTCGCCAAGCCCCAGCTCGAGCCAATTGGCTATCGGTGCAAGATGAGCGGTTGGTGCGAGAGTTGGAGGCGTTGGGGATCGTTTGTGTGGACAAGCGATCAAGTGCTGAAGCAGTTCATGGTAGAGGCTCTGGATGGGTCAAATTCCCAATTCGTCGTGGAGGACGAATTGCTTTGGAGAGACGGTCGTTTGTGCGTCCCAAGTGTGGGCAATTTGCGGGTGGAGTTGTTGTACGAGGCATACCATACCAAGTACTCGATTCACCCGGGGAGCACGAAGTTGTACCGTAATGTGAAGAAACTATTTTGGTGGCCGGGTTTAAAGAAGGATGTGGCGCTATACGTAGCGAAGTGCCAAACTTGCGCCTTGGTAAAGGCGGAGTGCCAAAAGCCGGGAGGATTTCTTAAGTCCTTGCCTATTCCGGAATGGAAATTCGACGACATCTCTATGGACTTTGTGCACGGTTTGCCAAGGTCGCAAAAGGGAAACGACGCCATTTGGGTGGTTGTCGATCGATTAACGAAGGTGTCGCATTTTATTCCGCATAGGAAGGATGATCCGGTGGAGAAGCTAGTAAAGCTTTATGTGGATAACATAGTGCGGCTTCATGGTGTGCCCCGCAGCATCGTGAGTGACCGAGATGGGCGGTTCACGTCCAATGATTGGAGGCTGGTGCAGCAAATGTTGGGAACAGAGCTGAAGTTTAGCACAGCCTTCCATCCACAAACGGATGGGCAGACCGAGAGGGTTAATAGAACCATGGAAGACATGCTTCGCATGTGTGTCTTGGATTTCGGAAAGCAATGGGAAGACCACCTTTATTTGGTGGAGTTCGCATACAACAACAGCTACCAAGCGAGTATTCAGATGGCGCCCTTCGAGGCCCTATATGGTAGGAAATGTCGCACGCCGTTGTCTTGGTTAGAAACGGGTGAGTCAAAGTTGTATAAGCGATCGGAAGTGGAGGATGCTACTTCTTTGGTGAGAACGATTCAGGAGAGGTTGCTTATCGCTCAGGACCGGCAAGCAAAGTACTATAATGTCAAGCACAGGAACGTGGAGTTCGCTGTGGGCGATTATGTATACTTAAAGATCAAGCCGTTCAAGGGTGTCTCGCGGGTGCGACGATTGAAAAAGCTAAGCCCGAGGTACCTTGGACCGTTCGAGGTTCTGGAGCGAGTTGGAGAAGCGGCCTATAGGTTGAAGCTTTCAGTGGAGCTAAGTGGTTTACACGATGTATTCCACATTTCGGTGCTTCGGAAGGCGGTGCAAGAGCCTACGCAAGTGATCGCGGTCGATCAGGTGCCGGTGGATAGTGGGCTAACGACAAAGGTCAAGCCCGTGCGGATTGAGGACTCGGAGGTCAAGCGACTACGCAATAAAGAGATCAGGATGGTCAAGGTCCGGTGGGACAATTGCGGTCGTGAGGAGCTCTCTTGGGAGCGAGAGCAGACTATGCTTGACGAGTATCCGGAGTTGTTCCGCTCAGGTACAAATTTTGTTTTTGTACGTCTTGCCTTTATGTAATTTCGTGGGCGAAATTCTTTTAAGAGGGGGAGAGTTGTAACGCCCCGAAACTCAAAGGAGCAAAGGGGGACGTTTTGGGCCAGTTTGGGTTCTGGCTGAAGGCACACGGCCTGGGACACGGGCGTGTCCCAGGGCGTGTCAAGCGCGTGTCGGCACTTAGCCGCGAAGTCGTCGAGTTATACTCGACGATTCGTCGAGAATGAGCACACGGCCTGCGACACGGGCGTGTCGCAGGGCGTGTCGACCCGTGTCGACACTTAGCCGCGGAGTCGTCGAGTTATACTCGACGATTCGTCGAGAATGAGCACACGGCCTGCGGCACGGGCGTGTCGCAGGGCGTGTCGACCCGTGCCGACACTTAGCCGCGGAGTCGTCGAGTTATACTCGACGAATCGTCGAGAATGGGCACACGGCCCGCGACACGGGCGTGTCGCCGGGCGTGTCGACCCGTGTCGACGATCGTCCAGGGGAAGTCGTCGAGATTCGCTCGACGATCGTCGAGACAAGGCACACGGCCTAGGACACGGGCGTGTCCAAGGCCGTGTCATCTGGTCGTCGAACTGCACGCGACGAAATGTCGAGACCATGTACACGGCCTGGGGTCCTGGCGTGTCAAAGTGACACGGGCAAGGACACGGGCGTGTCCTAGAACCCGTGCAGTGCTCGGGTTGAAAATGGGGGAAAATCATGGGGTACACGGCCGGCCTCACGGCCGTGTCAGCTGGAACAGCTGGAACACGGGCGTGTCAGCTCGAACACGGGCGTGTTCGATACCCGTGTGAGGGTCCAGGAGATTCGATTTTGACGGCGAATGTGGCACACGGCCCTGGACACGGGCGTGTGCCAGGCCGTGTTTGGCCCAGATTGGGCATTTCAGCCCCGAATCAAAGCCGTTCGTTTCCTTAGGTTGAGATCCAACGGCTGGGGGTTGTTCCTGAGAGGATATACCCGTGAGTTGACTTAGAAATCCATCACTTTTCTTCACTTGTTCTCTTTCTAAATCCTTGGAGAGAGGAGAGCTAAGGCAAGAAGAAGAAGAGCTAGATCCGCCATTGGAGGAGCTTTGGAGCTCCGAATCGCAAGCCGACTCCGGATCCACGGAGGCAACGCAAGTGCGGTGATTTCCATCCGATTACTTTTCAATGGCGCCAAAGAGGAACTCAAGGGTAACGATCCTCATTTGAGCATGAATAGCTCTCTTTCTTAGCATAGGAAGCCCGCTCTCGCGAGTTTGCGAAGAGTCGGAGGCGTTCCTTCGGGTAGATATGAAAAGTCCCCGTTGTTTAGAGTCCGTATGCGAGAACGGACATAGGCATGATGTGTGAAGCCTACCCGGACATGTTAGTCTGGATCGGTGATGTTGCATTGCTTAAGGCCGGAGAAGACTCCGTGCTATTGGTTGTTTTCGGGTTTTCTACGCGGTAGATTGCAGCAGGGAGCCTTGGGGACTAACCCAAAGGTGCACCCGGAAAACTGGGCGGATACGAGATCTTGCCAACTTGGTGGCCTGAGAGCCAACTCGAACATAACTGAGTTATGTGACTTGCGGTAGAATGGGACTCGGTGAAAGTTTGACCCGCGCAAATGGCTTAAATTGTCGTTGCGAAGTGAGCACGGGTTAGATGGAACCGTACCCGCTTTATGTCGTTCGGTTAGAGAGACCTAAGGTTACGTGGCACTCGCCGTTGGCATAGATGTGAGTCTTCGGCGGTCAATGGCTTAAATTGACGTGACCCATGCCAAGAAGACAAATTGCTCATAGGTTTGGCCGTCTTAGTGGCGGTGGTGAGTCCGGAATGTTAATGGCTTTAATTGACGTGACATCGACCGGTTCACCGAGAATGTGCCCTGAGTGCACGGGGCGTGTGGCCGTACGAGCCAACGTCTGTGATGTTATGGCTATGGTTATATATTACTCGCTTATGCTAATGAAATGCAGGGAAGGAGCATCGCCGCCCCGAGTTGGGGGCGGGATCGTTATAATTTGGTCAGCATTGCTGACCGTTGCCTTGTTTTGCCACCATGCGGTGGTTTGTTGCTTGCAGGTGCAGCTGGACCAAGCGGTCAATAGCGGGCTAAAGCTCTTTTTGCGAAGCCGGCCCTCGAAGGCCCAAGTAGAAGTGTTTACGGTTTTATTCATGTATGACCGGCCTGCGCGCCGTGGTTTGTAAAACATGTAATTTTCAAGTGAAACACTTTGTAAGGCCTTAAGGCTGGTTTTGGGTATTTTTGTATAACATTCCTTTTGGTATTAGTGGACATTCATGCTCCTATGCTGGGTTCTTGTTTACAACTCTTATAAACTGCTTCCGCTAGAATGCTCTGTGTAGGATGTTGAGATTGGTTGGATGGTTTACATACGTAACCACCCGGTCTGTCTGTGGTATATGGCGTCGGGCCCCGGCCGGACCTACTGCTATATATTATGCGACGGATAGGGGGTGTTACAAGCCCACTGCAGCATGGAGGCGGAGATTGGAGGGAAGTTGTTCGAAGTTCCGGCAACGGTCCTGAGGATGCCAGTCTTCGAGCTGATCCTGGGCATGACTTGGTTGCAATGGAATCATGCCTAGATTGATTGTCAAGCGAAAAGGATCACCGTGAGGCACGGGGACTCTACCATCATCATCGAAGGTATAAGACCTGCCTCACGTATACCCTTATCTTCAGTATAGGCCGTTAAGGCCTATTTACAGGGGGAGGAGGTCTACGAGGTGTTGTTTGAGATGGCGGAGGCCGCGAGTTCTATATCGAATATTCCGGTGGTGCGGGAGTTTGAGGATGTCTTTCCAGAAAAATTACCCGGATTGCCCCTGCACAGGAAGCAGAACTTCCAGATACAACTGATGCCGGGGGCCAAGCCGACATCTAGGGCCCCTTACCGGATGGCCCCGAAGGAGTTGGCAGAGTTCCGAAGTCAGTTGCAGGAACTAGTAGTGGCGGGGTTTGTCCGGCCAAGCTCTTCGCCGTGGGGAGCCCCAGTGCTATTTGTCAAGAAGAAGGACGGAAGTCTCCGCTTGTGTATTGATTACCGAGCACTGAACAGATTGACGATCCAGAATACATACCCACTGCCACGGATTGACGAGTTGTTCGACCAACTGGAAGGAGCGCATTTCTTCTCAAAATTAGATTTGAGGTCGGGCTACAACCAGCTTCGGATTCTAGAGGAAGATATTCATAAGACTGCTTTTAGTAGCAGATATGGATTATTTGAGTTTACGGTGATGCCCTTTGGGATCACGAATGCACCATCGGCATTCATGACCCTCATGAACCAGGTTTTCAAGGAGTATCTAGATGTGTTTGTCATTGTGTTTATCGATGACATCCTCATCTATTCGAGGACGGAGGAGGAGCACACTCGCCATCTGACACTGACCCTATAGAGACTGCGGGAGAATCATCTATATGCGATTTTCAGCAAATGTCAGTTCTGGTTGAAGGAGGTGGGCTTCTTAGGCCATATTATCAGTGGAGCCGGGTTGGCGGTGGATCCGAAAAAGATTCAGGCAGTTCGGGATTGGCCACCGTTGAAGGCAGCCACCGACGTGCGAAGTTTCCTAGGACTTGCCGGTTATTACCGGAAGTTCGTGGAGGGATTCTCTCGAATCGCCCTCCCACTCACATCTTTGATGAAGAAGGAGGTACCTTTCGTGTGGACCCCACAGTGCCAGGCAGCTTTCCAGGAGCTGAAGGATCGACTCACCTCGGCTCCCATACTTGCTCTCCCCTCGGGGAGAGAAGGATTTCAGGTCTTTACTGACGCTTCCTACCAGGGTATGGGAGCTGTACTGATGCAGAAGGGCCATGTGATTGCATATGCATCTCGCCAGTTGAAGAAGCACGAACAGAACTATCCAGTGCACGACCTTGAGATGGGGGCGGTCGTTTTTGCTTTGAAGGTCTGGCGCCATTATCTTTATGGAGTCCACTGCGACATCTACTCCGACCACAAAAACCTGAAATACGTGGAAACGCAGAAGGAACTGAACATCAGGCAGAGGCGCTGGGTGGAGTTCTTAGCGGATTACCAGTATAAGATGCACTACCATCCAGGGAAGGCAAATGTGGTGGCTGACGCGTTGAGTCGGAGAGCTGCCACTTCCGAAGCTGGGCCCCAGGTTATGTCTATGGAGCTGGTGAGGAGGTTGGAAGATATGCACATCACACTGGTGTCATCCGAGGACCCCGAGCTTTATATGGAGTATTTAGCAGCGGTGAGTACTACAGACGATATCCGGGACAGAGTCAGAGAGGGACAGAGGCGAGATGTCAATTTGGAGCCGATATTCTGGGCCTTGGAGAATGGTACAGCAGAAGATTACACGATGAGGGACGGCGTGGTATGCTTCAGAGGTCGGACTTATATACCGGGAGGAGGCCAGGTCCGGGAGGATATCATGGCGGAAGCCCACCACAGCAGATACTCGGTGCACCCAGGCATCACGAAGATGACTGCGGATTTGAAGAAGACTATGTATTGGCCTGGCATGAAGAAGGATATCACTCGGTTTGTGACCCATTGCGAAGCTTTCCAGCTAGTGAAGGCAGAGTGCAAAAACCCTGCGGGTTTGTTGCAACCACTTCCGGTACCAGAATAGAAGTTCGAAGACATCGCGATGGACTTTATTCACGGACTTCCCCGATCACGAACAGGGAATGACTCGATTTGGGTCATCATCGATCGGTTGACGAAGGTGGCCAGATTCATTCCGATCAGGAAGGACGACTCTGTGGGAGTATTAGTGCGGAGATTTGTGGAGCAGTTCGTTCGATATCACGGGGTGCCCAAGACGATCGTGTCAGATCGGGATGGCCGGTTCACTTCAAGGGAGTGGAGATCCGTGCAGGCTTACTTAGGCATGCGTTTGAACTTCAGCACCGCGTTCCATCCCCAGACGGATGGGCAAACGGAGTGCACAAATCGGACGCTGGAAGATCTTTTGAGGCTGTGCATTTTGGACCGCGGGGAACCGTGGGAGAAGCTCTTACCCCTGGTCGAATTCTCCTATAACAACAGCTACCAGTCCAGCATTAGGATGGCACCTTACGAAGCCTTGTATGGAAGGAAATGCAGGACCCCGCTTTCTTGGATTCAGGATGAGGATCCGAAGTTGTTGGGATCAGATTTTGTTGAAGACACCGAGGCTCAGGTGAGGCTGATCAGAGACAGGATGCTAGAGGCGCAGAGCAGACAGGCTAAGTACTATGATGCCCGGCATCATCAGGTAGAGTTTCAGGTGGGGGACCAAGTGTTTCTGAAGATCCGGCCTATGCATGGAGTTTCACGAGTGTGTGGTCGGAAGAAGAAGCTCAGCCCTAGGTATATGAGCCCTTAGAAGATCCTGGAGCGGATCGGACCCCTAGCTTACAGGCTGGAGTTGCCACCAGAGCTGGAAGCCTTGCATGATGTGTTCCATATTTCCTCGCTCAGGAGGGCTCTATTATGCCCGGAGCAGCACATTTCGACCACAGATGGACCGGTAGCCTCAGATCGGTCAGTCCGCTTAGAGCCGGTACGGATCGACGATAAAGGAGTACGGATATTGCGCCGCAAGAAGATACCCTTAGTCAAGGTCTTGTGGAGGAACCACGGCCAGGAAGAGCATACCTGGGAACCGCAAGACCTAATGCGTCAAAAGTATCCAGAGCTGTTCAGTCAGGTATACCTCACAACCCCTCAAAATGTTTAATTTATTTTCCTGCTTTAAACTAGTAAGGCTGCTCCAGGAAGAGTAGAGACTAATCTTTTGTTTATTGGGATCTTGGTTTGCCAATTGGGCGACTTGGTCATAGATTTAGGTTTCCCTTTAAACCTAATTTAGTAAACATGGTGTCGTAATGGGATGTTACAAGTTTCTTTTCTCCGGTAGAAATTCTCGTAGGCTTAACTTTGATTTCGGGGACGAAATCTTTGTTTTGTTTATTGGGATTTGTAACATCCCATTTCCAACTAGACCCCTAAGAGTGGTTTTGGCCATGACTAGGTCACGACAAAACCCTAGGAAGCCAGAAATGGGCCAAGAGATAGAAGACCAAGATGAAGATCACCATGGTCTGCCTATGGCACAACCACATCACCAAATCTAGGGTTTGACCTAGGGCTTCATCATGACTCCATGACCCCACCACAACATCACTAACCCATTAGAGGGTCCACTAGATCCTTAAGGGTCCATTGGATTCAACCACAGGTGGCCAATTTGACCTAGGACCACCATATGCCTAAATAGGGCAAGGTGCCCTAATCAAGGGCAGTTGACCTCTAGTTGACCTCTAATGTGCCAACTAACCCTACCAAGTACTTCCTAAACCTAAAGTGAGGTCAATGGGTCTCTTAAAACCCAAGAAGGGCAGTACAAGAGGTTAAGTTGACCAAAGTCAACACTGACCCTAAATAGGTCAAACTGGTCTATATATGGTCAACTGACCTTCCCCAAGCCAAGTGGACCCCACCCAAGCCCACCTAACCCTAGATTGAGGTCAATGGGTCACCTAGGACCCATTGGGGTCCACCCAAGAGGCTAAGTTGACCAAAGTCAACTCTAGCCCTAAAATGGTCAAGTGCCCTACCTAAGGGTCAAGTGACCTCCAAGGGTCCAAGACAACCCTACCTAGGTCTTCGGGGAGTCCAATGGGTCACCAAGGACCCATTAGGGGCAAGCTCAAAGACCAAATTAGCCAAGTTCAACCCTAGCCTAAGTTTGGGTCAAGCTAGCCCAAATGGGCTAACTCATGCTCATGCCCAATTCTCTTGGGCTAACCTTGCTTGGATGGGTGAAGTAAACATGTGGGCTGCCTTAGGGTTAGGTAGGAGTCAAAAATTCAGATTGGTGAAGGGGAGAGAGAAAGTGCTTCAAAGGGAAGAGAGAGAAAGAGAAGAGAAGAAATGGAGGAAGACTTGGGCTCATCTTTCCCCTTCCCCAACCTTCCCCAACCTCCCATTCAATTCCCTAAGACCAGAGGAGGCAACCAGCTACCCATTGACTGGCTGAAGCCAGCAATTCCCCCCTACCTACCATGGCCGCCAAGCTTGACCAAGAGCCAATAATGGCAAATGCATTTCCAGCCACCTAACACCCCTTCTCTTCATTTTAAAAGCTTCACTGGACTCCAAGGAATCAATCCCACCCCTTACCCGAAGGAGCCAGAGCTGTTCACTGTGTTGTTGCAGAAATCCGACCACCACCACCACAAAAATGGCATTCCGGCGATCGACAAGGATTCAGGCCACCAGAAAGGTCCTCCTCCACTCCTTCACTCATGGATAGTTCTTAGCAATCAATAGGTTCAAGGTTCGGGCTCAATTGAGCCCGAATCAATTTCGAATTGTTCATGGTTTTTCCATGGAAAATCAACTCTCGGGATCGCCGGAAAAGGGGCTTCCGGCGGCCAAGCCGCCGCCTGGCGACGACCACCACCTCAACGGAGGTGGTGGTGGCGGTGGCCGGCCGAAGAGGTGGCCGGATCGCCGGCGGTGGCGTTTTGAAATTGCTCCAGGCAGGACGAATCGCAGCCGTCGGCTGGAGCTTGAGGATGACCGGATCCCGTTAATCCTGCGCCAAGATTCGTGCAATCCTGATGAATGAAACTATAGTTTCTAATATGCATTTTATTCATTCTATCACACCCTTTTATATTTAATGTTTCTATTTTTTATAAATACATAGATGCTGTTTCATAAAAAGTCATCAACATGAAAAGTGTAGCCCAGTGAGTCTACTTTAATACAAAATTGGTTTGGACTAATTTGGGTGCCTGGTTTGACCAGGGCACTCATTTTGGTGGGGCCTACACATAGGGCTAGGCAGAAATTTAATTGAGTGCTCACCTTTCATCTGTGGTCCAAATGAGTTGCAATTTTGGCAAGGAGTCACCCTAGACCATAGATAGGTGCTGCCCAAACATGGAAATTTTTGGGGACAATTTTTCTATAGTTTTGTAAATTATTTAATTTATCTAGGGTAAATTAATTTAAGAGCCAAATGACCTCCAAACTCACCCAAATTTTGGTTAGTGGTGCTTGGGGTCATTATAGTGCTCTGGTTAAAATTTGATCACAATTGGATGTGTATTGGACTATAATCATGCAAATCCTAGCCTTGCCCTAAAAGGGTATTTTGGTCAAAAGTGCACTTTGGTGTTTTGAGTGGCCAAATCACCTCAGCAGAGGATGAAATTTATACCACTGACTTGGCATGGCATTTAGCACCTCTCCATGGAATTTGGGGTAGAGTGGAATTGATTTGCCCTAAGTTCCTAGGCCAAACCCTAAGGAAGGACCTTTGTGCCTTGTGAAGGGCATGAGTCCTAAACACCTTGGATGAACTTCAAATTTTGTATGCAGTGTCCTAGGGTATATAAAACCCTCTGGTAAAAACCTTAAAGAATTTGAAAAGGGTAGGGCCTACAAAACCCTAACCCTAGCATAGGTCATAAAAATTCTAGTACTAGTTTAGGTTAGCTAAACTCCTTGAAATATAATAAACTTTGGGTAGTGTGGGAATAAGGATATAATGAGACTCTAGTAATTTATTTGGGAATTTTTGATCAATATTTGTTGCACTTCATTTGTAACCAATAGAATTGCCCTAATTAATAATTTGACTATTGAGATCTCACTGCCAATTGAAAGGTCATGAAAATTTGGCAGAGGTAGTAATAGAGCATAATGATCATATAGCAATTTTAATAGAATTTTTGGATTCATAATTATGATATCTCCTTCACAAGTGCATTATTTTGGTTACATGCTAAATAATTTCTACAGAGCTCAATACTTGTTTAACAATTATGAAATTTGATACATAGTGTTACTAGTTCATCATTATCAAGTGGGAATTTATTTGGAATTTTGTGATGGATAATTAGAATACTTTGTTCATTAATCCTTAAACTTGGAATTTCATGAGAAAATCAAGTATAGCCTTATTATTAAATGATAAATTATGAAACTTACTCTAGAGTATTTATATGCCATTATAACCATCTTTGAAGTTTATCTGAATTTTTGGAGGTATTATTGATGTAAAATTTTTTAAAGTGACTTATTATGAGATATATTTGAAATTAAATCTAAGGGCTTAACCTTGCTGAAAAATTGGAAGACTTAGGATTTAGAGTTAACTATTCATTTTATAATTAAAATAAATTTAGTGGATTATTATCTTGTCTGAAATTGATACTTCATGTTCAAACCTGGGCTTTTTGGATACTAGAATAAATAAATAAATTATCAGACAAATTAGGAAAACTATGAATTTCTGGATTTATGCTAAAAATATCATTATAGCCCTCTAATAATTATCATAGGGGTACTGGTTGATTATTTGATGTACCTCCCTTTTTACGAGCCATATAGCTTAAGTGGTCTGCATATAGTAAAAACTGCAGAAATCATGTTGGAGTATAAATTGGATGCTTGTATTGGGATTAGTGGTAGGATGGTTTGGATGGATAAAAATAAGTTCATTATTGGTAGTAGGAGGAGTAGAGGGATGGATTGGCTAGAGTTAGGCGGTGCCCGGGATCGACGAAAGATCGTCTTCCCCGAGGTGAGGTAGAGTCAAATCACCCTAGGATTAGCCTATTGTAACATGAGAAGGTAATGGGTAAGGGAATCAACCAATAATAATAATAAGCACCTTGCGAAAGGGAACGCTGGGCGTAATCCCAACATAGTTCCTAGTGCCCCTTGAAAGCCCTTCACAGGGAATACCGGGGGCAGTCCTGGGTTAACGTAAACTGTATTAACAAGATGAAAAGAGTAACTTAGTAATTAGGGTTGCACATTTCACGAACACAGATAGCACTGGAAGATAGTTGGAAGCTTCGGCTTGGATGGTTAAGAGACAGACGTTTGGGTCCGGGGAGCTTCGACTCGAGTGTTTGAGACGGACATTTTGGTCCGGGGAGCTTCGACTCGGTTTTTGGATACGTTAAATTTGCATGTGCATAAAAGGAAAGGAAATTTAAGGTGGTGGGTCTTCGGTATTGGAGGGTCGATGCACCGACGCCAATACGCTGACTCAGCAAGTGTGGTTAGCACTTCGCCAACAGAAGTCCGGTGCGCCAGCCGGCAAGAGTACGCAGGAGTCCGCTTCGTGCACCAAGCGTTGAGGCGTATGATAGGTCTGACCGGTAGTGCTTTACTGGTTTAGAGGTGGGCGAGGCCCAACCCACCGCTTCCGTCTGCCACTACTGAGGTATCCTGGGAGGTTATTGCTCCAGAAAGGGGGAACTAAAGGTCTGTGTGCACAGAGTCGTGTGTGTGTGTTGCACTTGCCTGTTCCATCATACCCACTTGCATGTCATAGCATAATCGATTCATTTAACCCTGACAGCTAAAGTATAAGTGCAATGGGACGCTTATACATTAGGACCTGCAAAATGACCCCTTAGTCTATAAACTTGTGTGGGCAAGTTTATAAATTAAAGGTTAAATTCTTTATATATATAATGCTGTTATTAACCGACACCCCAACGTATAAATTGGTATGAGACTTTTTATACGATGGGAGCCCTGTAAAAGATCCCTTGCTTATACATTCCGTATAAGTTAAGGTTATTTTTCATACTATGCTTTACTGCCACATGTACTATAAAAATTGCTAGTATAGGTACGCTGCCATCTGATTCTTGTTTACTTTCCACCTTCAAGTCCTCCCCTTTCTTCCTCTCCACTCGGTGCCTAGGGGCTATGAGGGAAGGGCAGAGGATGATAGGACTTAGTCTTTTAGACTAACGGTTTTCGAACCACATCATTTTAGGGGACCGTGGAGCACAGCATGGAGGAGCAGCCCCAGAGGTCGACACACTTGGAGATCGGGCAGTCTAGTTCCGGAGTTCAGACGGCAAGGACTGTGAGTCCTGATCGCTACTAGTAGTTATATTAGTTTGCTTCCGCGTTGAGATATTTGTAGTGAGGACATGATGTACTGGGCATGAGCCCAAGATCTTATATTTTTGTGTATCTGTGGACACTCCCTTCGTGGAGAATATTTACATATATATGTGATTTCTGTGGACTTGCTTTACTATTTTGCTACCGTTGCGATCGATTTGGCCGGCAGGATCGGCGTTTTGTAGTGATGACCTTCCCGGGTGCGAAGGTGTCACCGCAAAGTGACGGTTCTGGGCCTAAGACCCCGGTGTTTTAAATAAAAAAAAGGGGGTCTTACACTTGGTACAAGCTTCCAGACTCGACAACGTTTGAATTGATTCAGTTCTTCTTCCATTGCCATTACCCAAGATGCAACCTTGTTTTCTTCCTCAAACTTCTTTGGTTCAACCTGGGAGAGAAAACTCAAATATAAATTCTCATTAGCTGTACCTCTACGAGTTCTGACACCATCACGAGGGTCTCCTATGATTTGATCAATTGGGTAAGCCTTCAAGTGTCTGAGCTCTAAAGTCCTTGTATCTGGAGCTTCCTCTACCACTTAAGTGACTTCATCAGCTTGAATGACATCTTCATCATGGTGACCAACCTCTCCAATTAGGGTTGGAGTGGTGATCTTCATCAACTCTTGAACTTTTTCCTTAACTGTCTCATCCAAGCTTAATTTCTTTAGTCTTGAACCTGCATCTTCAACGAACACACTAGACTCTCTGCTGTGTATCATGCTCGTCTCATCAAATACAACATTAATAGATTCTTCTATGACCAGTGTTTTCTTGTTAAAAATCATATATGCCTTACTATAGTTGCTATATCCTACGAAAATACCTTTAATACTTTTTTCACTGAACTTAGTGATGTGATACTTCTCATTGTTAAGTACGAAGCATTTACTACCATAGATTCTAAAATATAAAATAGTTGGTTTCCTGCCTTTTAGTAGTTCGTAAGGTGTTTATCATGGTTCTTATTTATGAGTGCTCTGTTTTGCACGTGACAAGCAGTGCTGACGGCTTCAGCCCAGAAGTATTCTAGTAGTGAGACATCACTCAACATGGTTCCGTAGGCCTCTATGAGTGTTCTATTCCTTCTCTCAGCTACTCCGTTCTACTGAGGAGTACGAGGAGAGGAAAACTCATGAAAGATACCCAGGTTTTCACAAAATTCTATCATGGCCCCAGATTTGAACTTTGTTCCATTGTCACTTCTAATTTTGACAACTAAACAGTTGTATTCATTCTAGATCTGCCTGACAAAATTAGTGAAAACATCAAAAGTATCTGACTTATGTTTTAGAAAGAATACCCATGAAAAACGAGGGTAGTCATATACAATAACCAGTGTATAATCCTTACCTCCCAAACTTCTAATTTGCAGGGGACCGAACAAATCCATATGAAGTAGGTGTAAACACCTGTTAGAGTCTTTGCCAAAAATACTTTTAAAGGTAGCCCTTGTTTGCTTGCCTTTTACAGATGCATGACAAGGTCTATCTTTAATGCACTTAATATTGGGTGCATCACGTACTAAATTAAGAGAAAATAATTTATTAATAGTTTTGTAATTTATATGTGCTAATCTCTTGTGTCATTGGTCACCAAGAGACGCACTATTGTTTGCAAAAAAGCACACTGGTGTAGAAGAGTCTCTGCAAAATAAAGTTCAAACAAAATATATTTCTACCACGAGTGCCTGATAGAATCATTTCTAAGTTATCTACCGATTTTATCAAGCACTTGTCTGCATGAAATTTTATTATGTATCTTTTATCACAGAGCTGGTTTATGCTTATAAGATTATTTTCTAATACTTCAACATAAGACACATCTGAGAAGGATACATTACCGTTAGTGATCATACTGTAGCCTTTTGTGATTCCCCTATAAGAACCTCCAAATATAACCTTTGGCCCATTCATAGCTGGAGAGTACTTTTGAAGTAGGCTTCTAGTCCTGGCCATGTTCCGAGAGCATCCACTATCCAAATACCAGCTATGCGTTTTGTTGGCCTTTGGACATAACTACAAAAATAGAATCAGTTTACCTTAGGAACCCAAACATGTTTGAGTCCTTGGTTATTTGTTAGCCTGCTCCCCCTAGGAGTGTTAACATTACGAGTGGTCTTCCTCGCATGATTAACTAGAGGAGTTTTAAAACTTCCGGGATTAAACCAGCAATCTACGGCAAAGTGACCAACTTTACCGCAACACCAACACTCAAACCTGTTGTACATTTTCCAAGTCTCTTGCTTGACCTTTTGAATGTGTGGTCTTGCAGGGGAGGCTGATCTGGAGGTAGAAGCCTCATGATGATGGCTTTCACAAGCCTTTTCACCTAATTTTCCTTGGGTACAACTAGTTTGGCCTTAGGTTCCTTCTTCATATTAGGGCCATGAACATATGTACCATAGTATTTCATTTGTATTTCCTCATAAGGTGCCTTGAAGACACTTTCACCAAAGTTTCGGGGACGAATCAAAATCAAACTCGTTTGTTGGGAAGATGACCTTCTTAAACGACATTTGATCTAGAGGAGCCTTCCCCGTTTCCTTGGCTAAAGCTTTCTTGCCAGCCTTATTCTTTATTTGATCTTTATTCCTCCTAGAAGATTTAATAGGAGCATCCTGATGGCCTAAACCAGCACCTTTGGCCTGAGTGGAGAATTCAGAAACAAATGGAAGGACTGTCTTGGGCTTGGAGAAACTTTCAACCAGCTTCTTTTCAGCGGCAAGTTGTTCTTCCAATTCCTTGATGATTTTCTCTTTCAGGTTATGGTGCTCGAGAGCTTTATTATATTCGTTGATTACGGTGTGGAATTCCTCTCTGAGTGAGTCCGTCTTTGCGACTTCCTCTCTCAGAGTGCTCTCCTCAGCCTTGAGACATTTTATCTCCTTGGCCTGAGTTCTAGTGACTCTTCGACATTTGTCGTAAGCCTTGATTAATTCCTTGTATTGAGTCATGAGTTCAGACTCATCATCAGAAGAGCAGTTCTCATGATCATGGTTTGAAGCATCAAATTCTGAGAGAGGGGTGTGAGAGTTTACCTTCCTAGTGTACTGGGGTTCTTCTTCCTCGTCTGTCTGTGCAATCAGCCCAAAGTAGGCATCCTCTTTCTCACTTGACTCACATGAGTCAGAGTCACTGAGAGTTTTGGCCTTCTTGGCTACTAAGCTTCTTTAAGATTTCGTTTTGTTATACGAGGATTTATTTTCTTCCCTTCTTCCACCCTCTTTCTTCTTGTGCGAGCAATCAACAATTACATGCCCTGGCTTATTACAATAATAACAAACGATGTCAGATGAAATATGTTTGTTCAATTTAAAGTTATACCTGACATGGATACTTGAGCCTTTCTTATGACGATCACCATCGTGACGTGATCTTCTGGAGGAAAAGTCTTTGCCTTTCCATTTCTTCTTCTTACTCAGGAACTTTTTGAATTGTCTAGAGAGTAGGAAGAACTCTCCATCTGATAGTTCTGAGCCCGAGGTGCTCGGCTCCAAGTCTTCTTCTTCACTTTCTTCCTGTGCAGGAGCAGGTGATGCAGCTTTAACTTTATTTGAGCTGTCTGCCTTAAGTGCGACGGAATTCTCCTTCGATGAGGATCTTCTTCCCTCTTTTTCAGCTTTTCTTGTATTTATTTGAAGCTCATATGACATCAGCTTCCCAAAGAGGTTCTGAGGATCAGTGATGCTGGACTAGCTAACCACCGGACCGCCAACCTGTCTGGTTACCCACCAGCCCAGGGAGGCCCACCACAGTTACCCACCGTGAGGGCTTTTATCAGGCCCGCAGGCTGTACACCCTAACCCATCTCCGGCCCCACCACAGGATCAAAGCGAGTTGTTGAGTTCAGGGATCAAACCCCCGACCTCCTTGATAAGGAGCTCTTAGGCGAGCTCGTATCAACCAACTGAACTTGCACTTTTATGATGCGGGCTAGTTAACCACCGGACCGCCAACCTGTCTCGTTACCCACCAGCCCAGGGAGGCCCACCACAGTTACCCATCGTGAGGGCTTTCATCAGGCCCGCGATAGGTACACCCCAACCCATCTCCGGCCCCCACCACAGAGCACAGCGGGTTGTTGAGGTCAGGGATCGAACCCCCGACCTCCTTGATAAGGAGCTCTTAGGCGAGCTCGTATCAACCAACTGAACCGCAGTTCAGTTGGTTGATACGAGCTCGCCTAAGAGCTCATTATCAAGGAGGACGGTGGTTCGATCCCTGACCTCAACAACCCGCTGTGCTCCTGTGGTGGGGCCGGAGTTGGGTTGGGGTGCACGGCCCGCGGGCCTGATGAAAGCCCTCATGGTGGGTAACTGTGGTGGGCCTCCCTGGGCTGGTGGGTAACCAGACAGGTTGGTGGTCTGGTGGTTAACTGGTCCCGCATCACCCACTAGCCCAGGGAGGCCCACAGCAGTTACCCACCGTGAGGGATTTCATCAGGCCCGTTGGTCGTACACCCCAACCCCTCTCCGGCCCCCACCAAAGGAGCACATCGGGTTATTGAGGCCAGGGATCGAGCCCCCGACCTCCTTGATAAGGAGCTCTTAAGCGAGCTCGTATCAACCAACTGAACCGCAGTTTAGTTGGTTGATACGAGCTCACCTAAGATCTCCTTATCAAGGAGGTTGGGGGTTCGATCCATGACCTCAACAACCCGCTGTGCTCCTATTGTGGGGGCTAGAGATGGGTTGGGGTGTACGTCCCGCGGGCCTGATGAAAGCCCTCATGATGTGTAACTGTGGTGGGACTCCCTGGGCTTGTGGGTAACCAGACAGGTTGGCGGTCCGGTGGTTAACTGGCCCTGCATCATAAAAGTGCACTTTTATGATGCGGGGCCAGTTAACCACCGGACCGCCAACCTGTCTGGTTACCCACCAGCCCAGGGAGTCCCACCACAGTTACCCACAGTGAGGGCTTTCATCAGGCCCGTGGGCCGTACACCCCAACCCATCTCCGGCCCCCACCACAGGAGAACAATGGGTTGTTGAGGTCAGGGATCGAACCCCCGACCTCCTTGATAAGGAGCTCTTAGGCGA
Source organism: Platanthera guangdongensis (assembly GCA_039583875.1). Classification (NCBI taxonomy): domain Eukaryota; kingdom Viridiplantae; phylum Streptophyta; class Magnoliopsida; order Asparagales; family Orchidaceae; genus Platanthera; species Platanthera guangdongensis. The sequence goes on from CM077159.1 coordinate 139,066,788, forward strand.
TCTCGTATCAACCAACTGAACCGCAGTTCAGTTGGTTGATACGAGCTCGCCTAAGAGCTCATTATCAAGGAGGTCAGGGGGTTCGATCCCTGACCTCAACAACCTGCTGTGCTCCTATGGTGGGGTCGGATTTGGGTTAGGGTGCACGGCCTGCGAGCCTGATGAAAGCCCTCATGGTGGGTAACTGTGGTAAGCCTCCCTGGTCTGGTGGGTAACCAGACAGGTTGGTGGTCTGGTGGTTAACTGGTCCCGCATCACCCACCGTAAGGCTTTCATCAGGCCCGCGTGCCGTACACCCCAACCCATCTCCGCCCCCACCACAGGAGCACAGCGGGTTGTTGAGGTCAGGAATCAAACCCCCGACCTCATTGATAAGGAGCTCTGAGGCCAGTCTTCGGCTTGTGTAGGGGTTCTGGTACCCGCAAACATAGGAGGACTGAAACTCATAACGTGTTTCAATTGCTTCTCCGTCGCTCACCTTACGGCCACTGGCTCAACGGTAGCCTGTCTCACTGCTATATGCTCTACTACGCCAATCGGTTCCTAGAATACCGGAGGGGTAGGAGGTTGTTTTTGACCTCCTGGTTGCACATTGATCATTGCAAACATGGCTTCAACAACCAACCATATAGTTTTCGCAAAAGGAGGTGTTGGCACCTAATTTGGTGCATTACACTCCACCGAGCGTTGGGGTCCTTACTGCCCCGCACCACTTCTAGTCGCCAACAATGTGAAACACATAATTAAGTAACTAAGAATATTGCCAAAAGCAATTATAGGAACATACAAGTTCCTCAAACATGTGTATTTTTATTCCTAAGTGGACATTCATGGGTTCATTTAGGTTATCACGACAACGCACTTCACATGTGCTCACCACCCCTTAAAGAATTCGACCACGAATTCAGATAAGAAAGACCGAGAACAAAATCTGATACCAATTTTGTAACGCCCCCATCCGTCGCACAACATATGACAGAAGGTCCAGCCGGGGCCGACGCCATATACTACGGACAGGTAAAGAAGTTACTTATTGTTTCCAAATCCAAGTTCAACTATGAATGCATCCTAACTCAGAGCATTCTAACGTAAGCAGTTTAAATTATGAACCCAACACATGGAAAGTCCACTAAACACCCACACATGAATGATATATATTAAAATACAACACATGCTTAGGCCTTTAGCCTTACAATTGCTTTATTTACATCAAGTGGTTTCATACATCGGCACGCAGACCAGCCACACATGAAAATAATAAAAAGATCGCCTTTGGGCCTTCAAGGGCCAGCCAATCGCAGGATAAGGGCTTCAGCCCGCTACTTTCCACTTGACTCTCCAACACCTGCAAAAACCGGCCCACACAAACATAGCAAACAAAGCAACGATCAGCATTTTCCTGACCAATTTATAACGATCTCACTCCATACTCGGGGCGGCAGTTCTCCTTCCCTGCAAACAATAGCATATATATATATATATATATATATATATATATATATATATATATATATATATATATATATATATATATATATATATATATATATATATATATATATATATATAGCGGCAATAGCAAAGTGCATTCAAGCACAATTCACCACAGACGATGGCTCAACGACCACACGCCCCGTGCACTCAGGGTAAATTTTTGGCGTACCAGACTTCCCGTGTACCACCACCGTCCAGACGTCCATGTCTTAACAGTAACTTTGTCATTCAGAGGTACTTAACTTAACGACTGACTGCCCATTCAGAGGAACTTAACTTGACGGTCCTCTCATTTAAAGGTACTTAACTAGATGACACAGTAGTTGGCCTCCACATCCTAACTCAATCACAGGCCACACTGCTTTGTACCATTTCAGGCTGGCACCCACCATTACTGGGCTCTCAAAGTTCTCAGCTTCGCATACATTGGCTCCCAGGTCTCTTAGAGACAGGCCACACAGAATTTTAGCTCACTGGGAGCTATCGCCTGGCGACACTCACTATCGCCCGACGACATCAACAGTTCTCCAAACCGTGATCTTTCCTGGGTATTTTCCTATAACTGAACTCCTGTACTTTTTGTTACTCTTATGTCAAAGGTACAACCCTCAGATTCCGTACAACGACTCGTTTATACTCAGAGTCTTCTCCAGCATGTAAAATAAACATCACCAATCCAGACCAACCCATCCGGATGGACTTCGCACAACATGCCTATTCCGTACTCTACGTTTCCGGATCTATATGCAATATTAAGTGTGGATCATACCAATCTACCCATTGGAAACCTCATTTTCTTCACTTTTTAGTGAGGGGTTCCATGCACGTTTGCATATTGAGGACTTCACTTGTCTAAGGAGAAAATAGTTACCCTTGTAATGTGTTTTGGAGCAATGACGAAGTTTTTCTATGCTGATGGAAAGGAGCACGTCGCTCTCCTCTTCGCGGATCTAGCCTCGGATCTGGCCTCCGATTATCGAATCTCCTTCAGCACTCACAAAGATCAGTCCAACCCTTCCTTAGCTCCTTCTTCCAAGAGCACAAAAGGAAATGAAGAGAGAGAGAGATGAGAAGAGAATGACTTCTCATTCTAGAATATCTCTGCTTAAGTAACTTCGGGCTCAATCCCAGCTACAGGCTTAATCCATCAAGAGAAACGAATGACTGCAAAATCAGCTGAAAAGTCAAAGTAGCCGTTATCACCGTGCGAGATCAATGTCGCCTGGTGATATCGACTTCAGCCCCTTGACTCCAGTCCACCACCTCTCTTTGGCCGCTTAACAACCAACTGACACGTATCCATGTCACGTGGCATAATCGTATGACGATATCCACTGTCGCCACACGACATCAAGCTAATAGCTCACTCAACACTTTCAGGCATTGAGTGTGTTTAACTCATTCAACGCTTTGTGGCGTTGAGTGTATTGCGCTCACTTAACGCTTTCCTGCTATCGCCCAAGCGATACCCACTGTCGCCCACCATTATCGAAGCTAGTAGCTCACTCCACGCTATGGGGTGTCGAGTGCATCGAGCTCACTCAAAGCTTTCAGGCATTGATACCTATCACTATCTCCTTGGTGATACCCACTGTCGCCCGACGTTAACAACCAGAAGTTTTGCCGTCAAAGTAAGGGTGTTAAACTATAGTTGGGCAGGTGCTATGAGCACACTACTCGGAGGCAGGTGTTGTGAGTGTGCTGCCCAGAGACAAGTAATGTTAATGAACGCATTGCACGAGTACGGGTGCTTTGAGTGCGCTGCCCAAAGGATTGTGTTGTTAATGAGCGCGATGTATGAGGGTAGGTGTTGTGAGCGCACTACACGAAGACAGGTGCTATTAATGAGCACGTTGCACGAGGGCGGGTACTGTGAGCATGATGCCCGAAGACCAGTGTCGGGAGCACGCTACCCGAAGGCATATACTGTTAATGAGCGTGTTGCACGACGACAAGTGTTGTGAGTGTGTTGCCCAAAGATAGGTGTTGTTAATGAGCTCGCAACACAAGGGAATGTGTTGTGAGCGTGCTGCCTGAAGGTAGATGTTGTTAATAAGTGCGCTGCACAAGGGCATGTGTTGTGTGCGCATTATATGAAGGCAGGTGATGTTAATGATCGCGCTGCACAAGGGAAGGTGATGTAAGACCCCCCTTTTTTTCTTTTCAAACACCGGGGTCTTAGGCCCAGAACCGCCGTTTTACGGTGACACATTCACGCCCTTGTTGCAGGATGGAGACCGGGCGGTCTGTTGCTATCCGGAGACCGCGCAGTCTGGCAGTTTCTCCCAGCCAGTCTGTGTACCGGGCTGTTGCTATTTGGTGTCCCAGCGGTCAGGCGGTTGTCTCAGACGACTTGGAGGTCGGGCGGTCTAGCGATCTCCTATGGAGGCTTACTCTCAGTGTTGCTTACTCTCCTCCTATTGGTTGTCGGGCGGTTAGCCGGTTTGTCTAACCGCACGACCTGTCCGGTTTGTTTTTTGTAAAGCCGCATTTACTTGTAATTTTTTAGTCCCACATTGCTTAAATGTAATCTCTCTCATCTCCTCCATTATATAAAAGGGAGGCTATACCATTGTAATTGATACCTTTTTTGGAATAATAAAGTTTACATTACTCCACTTTTCGGCCTGTTATTTTTTATTCGCACATGGTATCAGAGGACTCGGTCCTTTCCTCCTGATTGTGTGCGCTCTCTCTGATCTCGCGACTTCAACTTTCTTTCCGCGACCTGTTTTCACGGCTTGATTTCTCTTCTACCCGTTGCACTGTTCGCGCGGCTTGTCCCTTCCCGCGACCTGTTCTCGCGGCCTGTTTCTCCTTTCCGTGACCTATCTTCGTGGCTTGGTTCCTTGCTTCCTGTTGAAGTATTAGACCGGGCGGCCTTGCGGCCTTGTCTGGCGGTTTGTTGACCGAGCGGTCTGGCGGTCTCACTCAGGAGCTTGGAGACCGGGCGGTCTGTCGGTCTCCCATTACGGCTTGTTCTTATCCTGCTGGAGTTGTCGAGCGGTTAACCCATCTGTCTTACCGTGCGGCCTGTGCGGTCTCCGTTATTTCTAGCCGCTTAGCCCTGTACATGTTTAGTCCCACATTGTTTGTTTATACTCTCTCATATCTCCTCCATTCTATAAAAGGGAGGCCATACCTTTGTAAATGATATCTTTTTTGGATAGTAAAATTTCAATTATTCAAAACTCTATCTGTTTGTTGTTGCATGTTCGCTACTTTTAACATGGTATCAGAGCACACGGTCTTTTCCTCCTGACTGTGTGCGCTCTCTGATTCTCTCGGCTTGTTTCTGCTTCACGCGACCTGTCTTCGCGGCTTGCCTTCTCTTCTGCATGCTGCACTGTTCGCGCAGCTTGTTGCTTCTCTTCTCTAGCTGCTCTTCATCGTCGCGACCTATTTAGTTGTCACAGCGACCTGTTTCCTTCTAGCCACCTGTTTTCCCCTAACTGTGCGGCCTGATTCTGTTCGCCCGGCTTGCGACTTGTTGTTGTCGCCGCTGCTTATTACTTCCTCTTCTATTTTGTTCGCTCGGACTTTTCAGTACGTGCGACCTCTTCCACGCTGTGCCTTGGTCTGCTTCCTGGCCGCTAGTGTTCACGTGGCTTCTTCCCTCTAAACCGCTGCGGTTTCGCGCGAGTTGCTCTTCTTTTTCCTCTCCCCGCGGCTTCTCTTCTTCTCGCGCGGTTTCCTATGACTACTTCCGGTCTCACCACCCCCGTTATATCCACCACTCCCGCAGCTCCTCCTCCACCTACTCCTTCGGGCAACCTTAGCACGCTTTCTAAGCTTGTTGGCTCCAACTATCCCGATTGGAGCATTTCTTTCACCTTTCTTCTTCGCTCTCAGCGCAAGCGTCATCACCTCACCGATGACCCACCTACTCGTACCTCGCCTGAATTTGATGACTGGGATGCGGGTGATGCCCTTGTCCGCACTTGGCTAGCCAACAGCCTCTCTGATGAGTGCCTTCCCGTCATTCGCCATGATGAGATGGTCAAGGCCTCTTGGCTTCACCTTGCTACTCTCTATTCGAAGGGGGGCCAGACGTCCCGCATTTATACTCTGTATGCGGACCTCTTTGCCCGCCCCTCCATGTCTCCTGCTGCAGCTTACCAGCAAGTTCAGGCTCTTGGCGCCGAGATCCTCCAGAATCGTCGCTTCTCCGTGGACTTGGCTGACCAGCACAAACACTTCCAGGAACTCCTGGTTGTTTGTTATCTTCTCCGTCTTCCCGATTCCTATGATATGATCCGCCAGCAGATCTTGGTTGAGGAGGAATCTCCTACTTTGGATGCCACTGCGGCTCGCATTGCTGCTGTTACTTCGCTGCTCCAACGTCCTCTGTTGGCCTCCCCCCTTCCCAGGACTCCTATGATCCACCAGGCTCAGCGGGGGGGGGGGGGGGGGGGGGGGGGTCCTACTGGCCGCAGCCACTCCGGCGGGCGTGGTTCGTCCAAGTTCCTCTGCTCTTACTGTGGTCGTACCGGCCACTCTGTTGACTGCTGCTGGCAGAAACATCCTCGTCTTCGCCCTTCTGGTGATGCTCCTTCCTCGACCTCTACCTCCACTCGGTCGTCTGCCTCTGTGGCCACGACTTCAGGTAGTGCCCACGTTGTTACCCAATGTAAATGGCTGATTGACTGGGGTGCTATAAATCATATGACTGGCAACCCTCATTGCTTCTCTCTCCTTGAAACGCATGACCGCCTACCCCCGGTTCATGTGGCGGATGGTTCACCGTCCCCGGTGCTCGGGACGGGCATGGTTCAAGTCACCCCGTCACTTCGCTTGGAGGACACTCTCTATGTCCCGAAGTTCCCGTGCAATTTATTATCTGTTACCACTTTATACCGACAACTACAGTGCTCTGTCATATTCACTCCCCATTCTTGTTCTTTTCAGGACCCGATGACCCAGCAGATGATTTCTACTGGGACTGAGAGCGGCGGCCTCTATTTCCTCGACGACATTTCTGCTCTGTCCGCCTACTCCTCCTCTACAGATCTGCTTCAATGGCATCTTCGCCTTGGACATCCTCCTCCTCAGATTCTTCGACTGCTTCTGCCCCACTTACCTCCGACCAGTCCTCCGCTCAACTGTGATGCGTGTCAGCTTGGCAAACATCATCGCTCCTCCTTCCCACCGAAGCAAGGCAGTGGCTCCTCTCGCCCGTTTGATCTCATTCATTCTGATGTTTGGGGTCCTGCTCCTACCCTCACTGTTGGTCGGGGTAGTTCCTATTTTGTCACTTTTATAGATGATTTTTCACGATGTACTTGGGTGTATCTCTTAAAAGATCGCTCTGAACTCTTTTCTGTTTGGCAATCATTTTATTTTATGATTAAGAATCAGTTTGACATTTCTATTAAAGTTTTACGCTCTGATAATGCTAAGGAATATCTTAATCATGAGTTCTCCTCCTTCTTTCAACAACATGGTTTTCTTCATCAAACCACGTGTGTTTACACCTCCCAGCAGAATGGGGTGGCGGAGCATAAAAACTGTCACCTCCTTGATGTTGCTCGTACTCTCATGATGCAGATACAAGTGCCTCGCTCCTACTGGGGATACGTTGTGCTCCTCGTCTGCTATCTCATCAATCGTCTTCCCTCCACGGTTCTCCACGGCCAGACCCCCTTCTCCATTCTCTACCCCCGCAAGGAACCTTTTCCTCTCCCTCTCTGTGTCTTTGGCTATACGGCCTTCGTTCACGCTCCTTCCGCTACCCACGACAAGCTTTCCCCCCGTTCCACCAAGTGTGTCTTTTTGGGGTACTCTACCACTCAAAAAGGCTATTGTTGTTTTGACCCCCTTCTCCACAAGCAATTTGTCTCCGCGGATGTGACATTTTTCGAGAATGCTTCCTACTTCTCTCCAACCTCCTCTCTTCCTCCAGATGTCTCTACTTCTCCACCGCCTCTCTCCGTTCCCTCCACGCCTCTCGACATCTTCCCCCTTCCATCCTCTCCTCCACCGTCTCCTTCCCTGTCCGTCTCCCCACCCACCCCTCGTCCCTCTTCACCGGCGCCGTCTCTCTCTAGTCCCGGGCCAGCCTTCTCCAATACGGACACTCCGGTCGCTGACGCACCCATTGACCTGGATCTTCCCATTGCTCTTCGCAAAGGGGTGCAGGCGTGTACTCAACACCCGCTTGCGGCAGTTGTTTCCTATGATCGGCTTTCTCCTTCTCACAGGTGTTTTGCCTTGGCTATCTCCGCTACTTCTACTCCCCGCACCTACCAGGAGGCTCTTGCTATCCCTCATTGGAAGTCTGCCATGGATGAAGAGATGGCTACTCTTACTGAAAGGGGTACCTGGACCCTTGTTCCTCCTCCCATGGGCACTGATGTGGTTGGCTGTCGCTGGGTCTTTGTTGTGAAATTTCGCCCCGACGGCACTGTGGATCGCTACAAGGCCCGGCTGGTGGCCAAAGGCTTCACTCAGACTTACGGAGTTGATTACTTTGACACCTTTTCTCCGGTTGCTTGCCTCAGCACCATCCAGGTTCTTCTCTATGTGGCTGTTAACCGGGATTGGGCTATTTCCCAGCTTGATGTCAAGAATGCATTTCTCTATGGCGACCTTCAGGAGGACGTCTACATGGAGCAACCTCCTGGGTATGTTGCTTAGGGGGAGACACACGTATGCCGTTTGAAGAAGGCCATTTATGGCCTAAAGCAGAGCCCTCGGGCATGGTTCGACAAATTCAGTGGTATTGTGGCTACCATCGGCTTTACAAGGAGTTCGACCGATCACTCCTTATTCATTCGCAAAACGGCCTCGGGACTGGTGGTTTTGGCAGTATATGTGGATGATATTCTTCTTACTGGCGATGACCAAGATGGGGTGGACTTGACGAAGAAGCACCTCCGTCAACACTTGGTCACGAAGGATATGGGATCCCCGAAATACTTTTTGGGGATAGAAATTTCACGGAAACTTGACTCGTTGGTTCTCTCCCAACGGAAGTATGCCCTTGATCTTCTACAAGAAGCAGGATTGACAGGTGCCAAACTGGCTCGGTTTCCCATGGCTATTGGAGAAGACAAAACGTGGACGGATGACTCGCCTCTTCTATCTCATGTCACGAGGTACAGACGTTTGGTAGGCAAACTCATCTATCTCACAGTGACTAGACCCGACATCTCCTATGTTGTAGGCAAGGTCAGTCAGTATATACAAGCTCCCAGGGAGTACCATCTTCAGTCTGCCTTGAGGATTTTAGAGTATGTCAAAGCAGCCCCAGGAAAAGGGCTAATCTTTCAGAAGAATGGTCATCTGAGGGTTGAGGCCTACTCAGATTCAAGCTATGTGGATGATAAAGGCGATCGTAAGTCCACATCAGGTTTTTGTACTTTTGTTGGAGGAAATCTTGTGAGTTGGAAGAGCAAGAAACATTGTGTTGTCTCCAGATCCAGTGCAGAAGCCGAATACCGGAGTATGACATCAACCACGTGTGAGTTAAAGTGGTTGTGGGCTCTCATGCTCGACCTAGGAGAGGTCTATGACTATCCTCTTCCTAAGTTCTGTGACAACAAGGCCGCTATATACATATCCAGAAATCCGGTCTTCCATGAGAGAACAAAGAATATAGAGGTTGACTGCCACTTCATTTGAGAAGAGATTTTGAAGAAACAGATTTGTACTCCGTTTGTCACCTCTGACAAGGAATTGGCAAATATCTTCACAAAGCCGGTCTCTACTTCCTTCTTCCACATTTGTGACAAGCTGGGCATGATTGATATCTATGCTCCAGCTTGAGGGGGTGTGTTGAAGTATTAGACCGGGAGGCCTTGCGGTCTTGTCTGGCGGTTTGTTGACCGAGCAGTCTGGTGGTCTCACTCAGGAGCTTGGAGACCGGGTGGTCTGTCGGTCTCCCATCACGGCTTGTTCTTATCCTGCTGGAGTTGCCGAGCGGTTAACCCATCTGTCTAACCGCGCGGCCTGTGCGGTCTCCGTTATTTCTAGCCGCTCAGCCCTGTACATGTTTAGTCCCACATTGTTTGTTTATACTCTCTCATATCTCCTCCATTCTATAAAAGGGAGGTCGTACCTTTGTAAATGATATCTTTTTTGGATAATAAAATTTCAATTATTCAAAACTCTATCCGTTTGTTGTTACATGTTCGCTACTTTTAACACTTCCCCTTCTTGTCGCTGCGACCTGCCTTTGGTTTTTTACGTCGCCGCGACCTGTTCTCGCCGCTCTCCTCTTCTTCGTCGACGTGACTTATTCCTCAGTCGTCGCGACTATTGCCTTCTAGCCACTCCTGCTTGATAGTCGCCGCGACCTCAGCTTTAGCCGTGCAGCTTGTTCGTCTCCTCTATTCGCCCGGCTTTCTCGCAAGCCGTGCGACTTCTTTCCCTTAGCTTTGCTCTGCTTCTTGGTCGTGCCCTTCCTAGCTGCACGACCTATTCTCTGTTGCCGCGGCTTGCTCCTCTCCTGCTTCCTGCTGTTCTCGCACAGTCTCTCTTCCATGGCTTCCACCTCCTCCAGGCTGTCCGCCTCGGTTGTCACCTCTTCCGGTAGTGCTCACGTTGTTACTCGCGGAAGATGGTTAATCGACTCTAGTTCTACAAATCATATGACGGGCAATCCATAGTGTTTCTCTCTTCTTGAAACACATGATCGGTTGCCCCCGGTCATTGTTGCAGATGGCTCTCCCTCACCGGTCAATGGGACGGGCATGGTTCAAGTCACTCCATCTCTCGGCCTGGCTGATACCCTATATGTGCCCAAGTTTTCTTGCAATTTATTATCAGTTACTTCTTTATGCAAACAACTACGGTGTTCTGTCACATTCACCCCTACCTCTTATTCTTTTCAGGATCCGGACTCCCAACGGACGATTGCTACTGGGACTGAGAGCGGCGGCCTCTACTTCCTCGACAACGTTTCTGCTTTATCCACCTTCTCCTCCTCATCTACAGATCTTCTCCAATGACATCTTCGCCTTGGACATGCTCCTCCCCACCTTCTGCGACAACTTCTGCCCCACCTCCCTCCTCATCATCCTCCTCTAAATTGTGATGCATGTCAACTTGGCAAACATCACCGCTCATCCTTCCCACCAACGCAAAGTCGGGGCTCTTCCCATCCGTTCGATCTCGTTCACTCTGACGTATGGAGTCATGCTCCTAGCCTCACCATCGGTTGGGGTAGTTCATATTTTGTCACATTTATTGATGATTTCTCTAGGTATACGCGAATGTATCTTCTAAAGGATCGCTCTGAGCTTTTCTCTGTCTGGCAATCGTTTTATTCGATGGTTAAGACTCAGTTTTCTACGTCTATTAAAATCCTTCGTTCTAACAATGCTAAGGAATATCTTAGCCATGAATTCTCTTCCTTTTGTATGCATCATGGTATTATTCATCAAACTAGCTGTGTCTATACCTCACAACAAAATGGGGTGGCGGAACGCAAAAACCGTCACCTCCTTGACGTCGCTCGCACTCTGCTGACTCAAATGCATGTTCCTCGCTCCTATTGGGGCTATGCTGTCCTCCTCTCCTTTTATCTCATCAACCGCATTCCCTCCACAGTTCTCCACGGTGCTACCCCATTCTCCGTCCTTTATCCGAACAAGGATCCCTTTCCTCTTACTCTGCGAATCTTTGGGTGCACCGCCTTTGTGCACTCTCCCGCTGCCACCCGTGACAAAATCTCACCATGTGCCACTAAATTTGTCTTTCTAGGGTACTCCCCCACTCAGAAAGGATATTGTTGCTTTGACCCCGTTACCCGTAAGCAATATATCTCTGCGGATGTCACCTTCTTTGGAAATGCTTCCTACTTCTCTCTCGCTTCTTCCTCTACACCTCCTGATCCTCCGTCTCCTACCAACCCATCCATTCCCTCTGCTCCCACTGCATCTCCACCAACTCCACCATCTCCATCATCCCTACCCTCTCTACCTTCTCCACCATCTCCTCCGCTATCTCCTTCCTCTCCGCAGCCGTCTCTCTCTACTCCCAGGCTAGCTTTCTCCACCACAGATGCTCTGGATACTGAGGAACCTGCTGATCTAGATCTCCCAATTGCTCTTCGTAAAGGGGTTCGGGCCTGTACCCAACACCCGCTTGCTGCAGTTGTTTCCTATGATCGTCTTACCCCCTCTCGCAGAGCTTTTGCACTGGCTATCTCGGCCACTGCCACCCCCCATTCCTACCAGGAGGCCCTTACTATTCCTCATTGGAAAGCTGCCATGGATGAGGAGATTGCTACTCTCACTGAATGGGGTTCCTGGACCCTTGTTCCTCCTCCTTTCGGCACAGATATTGTTGGGTGTTGTTGGGTCTTTGTGGTGAAGTTCCTCCCCGATAGCAGTGTGGATCGTTACAAGGCTCGCCTGGTTGCTAAGGGTTTTACCCAAACATATGGCGTTGATTACTTTGACGCTTTATCTCCTGTGGCTCGTCTCAGCACTATTAGGGTTCTTCTCTCTGTGACTATCAACAGGGATTGGCCCATTTCACAGCTGGATGTTAAGAATGCTTTCCTATATGGTGATCTGCAGGAAGATGTTTACATGGAGCAACCTCCTGGTATGTTGCTCAGGGGGAGACGCGAGTATGCCGTCTGAAGAAGGCTATCTATGGGCTCAAACAGAGTCCTCGTGCCTGGTTTGACAAGTTTAGTAGCATTGTTGCGGCCATTGGTTTTGCAAGAGGCTCAGCAGATCACTCCTTGTTTGTTCGAAAAACCGCCTCTGGTTTGGTTGTTCTTGCGGTTTATGTTGATGACATTCTTCTTACTGACGATGACCAAGATGGGGTATTGTTGACAAAGGAATTCCTTTGTCAACACCTGATCACAAAGAATATGGGCTCCCCAAAATACTTTCTGGGGATTGAAATCTCAAGGAAGCCCAACTCCATGGTCCTTTCCCAACGGAAGTATGCTCTTGATCTTTTAAAGGATGCAGGATTGACTGGTGCTAAACCTGCACGTTGTCCTATGGCTGCTGGAGAAGACAAAACTTGGACAGATGACTCTACTCTTCTATCCGATCCTACGAGGTACCGACGTCTGGTAGGAAAGCTTATATATCTCACGGTAACCAGACCCGACATCTCTTATGCTGTTGGCAAGGTGAGCCAGTTCATGAAAGCTCCTAGGGAGTGTCATTTACAATCTGCCCTAAGGATATTAGAGTATATTAAAGCAGCACCATGGAAAGGACTCCTCTTTCAGAAGAATGGTCACCTAAGGGTTGAAGCGTACTCCGATTCAAGTTATGCTGATGACAAAGGGGACCGAAAATCAACATCAGGTTTCTGCACGTTTGTTGGAGGAAATCTCGTGAGTTGGAAGAGCAAGAAACAGTCTGTGGTTTCAAGGTCTAGTGTAGAGGCAGAATATCGCAGCATGGCGTCGACTACATGTGAGTTGAAATGGTTGCGGGCTCTCATGCTTGACTTAGGAGAGGTTTACAACTATCCTCTTCCTATGTTCTGTGACAACAAGGCCGCGATATACATTTCCAGAAATGCGGTCTTTCATGAGAGAACAAAACACATAGAAGTCGACTGTCATTTTATTCGGGAAGAGATATTGAAGAAACAGATTTGCACTCCGTTCGTCACTTCCGACAACGAGTTAGCAGACGTCTTCACCAAGCCAGTGTCCGCTTCCTTCTTCCACATCTACGCCAAGCTGGGCATGATTGATATCTATGCTCCAGCTTGAGGGGGAGTGTTGTAGGATGGAGACCGGGCGGTTTGTTCCTATGCGGAGACCGCGCGGTCTGGCAGTTTCTCCCAGCCGGTCTGTGTACCGGGCTGTTGCTGTTTGGTGTCCCAGCGGTCAGGCGGCTTGTCTCAGACGACTTGGAGGTCGGGCGGTCTAGCGGTCTCCTGTGGCGGCTTACTCTCAGTGTTGCTTACTCTCCTCCTGTTGGTGGTCGGGCGGTTAGCCGGTTTGTCTAACCGCACGACCTGTCCGGTTTGTTTTTTGTAAAGCCGCATTTACTTGTAATTTTTTAGTCCCACATTGCTTAACTGTAATCTCTCTCATCTCCTCCATTCTATAAAAGGGAGGCTATACCATTGTAATTGATACCTTTTTTGGAATAATAAAGCTTATATTACTCCACTTTTCGGACTGTTATTTTTTATTCGCACAGCCCTGAAGGGTTATCACCGCAAATCGCAGATTCTGCCGGCCGATTCGATCACAGAAAAGCAATAAAGTAGAGTAAGCACAAGAGTGGTAAAACTCTAACCAGAAGTCCACAAAATACAATCACATCAGAGTAAATATATCTCCATGAAGGGAGAGTCCACAGAATACAATGTACTGAAAATAAGGGCTTAAGCCCGCTACATCAAATCCTCATTACATAGTCACTCAAGCGGAAGCAAAATAAAACATTACTAAGGTCAGGGGCTCACAGTACCCGTCGTATAAACTCCGATGCTAGACTGCCCCATCTCCAAGCGTGCCGACCTGCGGGACTGCTCCATGCTGGGCTCCATGATCCCCTAAATGATGTGGTTCAAAAACCGTTAGTCTAAAAGACTAAGTCCTATCATCCCCCACCCCTTCCCCCATGTCCCCCAGGCATCGAGCGGAGAGGAAGAAGGGGAGGACTTGAAGGTGGAGAGTAATCAAGAAATAGATGGCAGCGGACATATTCTAGCAATTTTTATAGTACATGTGGCAGTAAAGTAAAGTATGAAAAATAACCTTAACTTATACAGAACATATAAGCAAGGGATCTTTTACAGGGCTCCCATCGTATAAAAAGTCTCATACCAATTTATACGTTGAGGTGTCAGTTATTAACAGCAATATATATATAAAGAATTTAACCTTAATTTATAAACTTGCCCACACAAGCTTATAGACCAAGGGGTCGTTTTATAGGGACTATTGTATAAGCGTCTCATACCACTTATACAATATGTGACAAGGGATTTATGCTATGATTATTCTATGATATGCAAGTGGGTTATGATGCAATCATGCAAGTGCAACTCACCCACCCGACTCTGTGCACACAGACCTTTAGTTCCCCCTTTCTGGAGCCGAACCTCCCAGGATACCTCTGTAGTGGCAGACGGAAGTGGTGGGTTGGGCCTCGCCCACCTCTAAACCAGTAAAGCACTACCGATCAGACCTATCGTACGCCTCAATGCTGGTGCACAAAGCGGAGCTCCTGCGTACTCTTGCCGGCTGGCGTACCAGACTTCTGTTGGTGAAGTGCTAGCCACACTTGCCGAGTCCACGTACTAGCGTCGGTGCATCGACACTCCAATACCGATGACCCACCACCTTTACTTTATGCACATGCAACCTTATGTATCAACACTGAGCCAAAGCTCCCCGGACCATCCCGTCCGTCATAACATCATCCGAGCTAAAGCTTGCTGGGCCATCCTGCCCCTCACAAATATCAACCGAGTCAAACTAACTTCCCGAGACACCGGAGTGTGTGAAAGTGAACCCCGAATTATTCTAGTTTCTCTTTAAGATTTATCACTCCTACAGTTTACGTTAGCGCAGGACTGCCTAAGGTATAACCCGTGAAGGGCTCTCGAAGGCACTAGGAGCTACGATGAGATTACGCCCAAAGCTCCCTTTCGCAAGGCACTTATTATTGTTGGTTGCTACCCGATTTCCCGACCCTTAATTAATTTTACTGAATCTAGCCCTAGTTCATTAAACACTTCCTCCCTACGGGAAGGACGATCTTTCGCCAATCCCGAGCACCACCTACCACTAGTCAACTCTCACTCTACAAATCTTGTCTTCCAATGATGAACTCCTTTATTTACCCAAACCAGCAACCTACTGATGATTCAACTCTCCAAAATTCACTACCCACTCTAGTTCAGTTTTCACAGTTACTATATGCAGACCACCCTATACTATATAAGATGTATAAAGGAGGTACTCCGGATTGTCTTCAAAATCTCTTATAAAATTTACCTGAGGTCTATCATAATAAATTTAGTCTAAAATCAGAGATCCATAATTTTTCTAATTAAGTTGATATTTATTGAATTTTCCCAAATGTTTGGCCATGGGCAATTTTGAACATAAACTATATGATCTACTCAAGTAATGGCCACCCAAAAATTCTGAACACTAAATAATAGAGATATCTGACTAGATATTAATTTCCATAATTTTTCAGAGAGTATCTGACCTCTAATTAATTTATCCAAAATAATTCCCTTAATCATATGTAAAGAAGGAAGTACCAAAATTACTCATCAGAAAATTATATAAAAATTACAGAATCTTAATATGGTTCCGAAATGATCATTGTACAAATTTCATAATTTTTAGAGGCTTGCTAGGCTCCAAAATAAATTAGATTAAGTTTTCATAAAAATTAATCATCCAAAAATTATATAAAAATTCAAAGAGCTTTAAAACATAATAAATGGTCCTCTGGCTAAATTTTATCAATTTCCAGCAAGTAGTTTCTTCCTAATAAATTTCTAAGTAAATAATACAAACTACCAATTTGTTAATGAAGTAACCAAAATATTAATCCTAAATTCATGATAAAATCTCCATAGCTTGTACTATCTTTAAAAACTACTCAACCCAAATCTCATCACTTTTCAAAGAGTTTTAGTGACATTTTCCTTCACCACAAGGTTTGTGCCCTAAGCTATGGGTTAGGGTTTTGAGGGGGTTTAAGGCTTCCAAATTCCCTAACATTTTGACCAGAGGGCAATACTACCCCTATGGTCCTTTTCACAAATATTCAAGTCATTCCAAGGTTATTTGACCCTATGTCCTTCAAACCCTAAGAATCCCTATTAAGGGACTTACCCTAGGGTTTTATGGCTACCCTACACTTAACCACCCCAAATTCCATTGGATGGTGAGTTATACTATAAAAAGTCAGTGGCCAAAATATCAACCTCTGTTGAGGTGATTTGACCACTCAAAGCCCAAAGGGGATGCTTGACCTATTTAACCCTAAGAGGGGTCAACCTAGGGTTGGATAAATACCTAACCAAAACATCTCCAAATGAGGTGAAAATTTTACCAGAGCCCTAACATACCCTCTAAGACCTACCACACAAATTTGGGTGGATTTTGAGGAGTTAGGACACCTAATTAATTTATTCATCGATTATTAAATTTTCCTAAAAACTATAGAAAAATCTTCTCTAAAGATTCTGAATTTTGGACAGACCCTAGGCATAACTAGGGTAGTCTCCCTGCCAAAATTTCAATTAATTTGGACCAAGGATGAAGTGTGGGCACTCAGTTTAATGTCTGTCTAACTCTAGGTGTAGGTCCCACCAAAATGAGTGCCCTGGTCAAACCAGGTAACCAAATTGGTTCAAACCAATTTTGTATTAACATAGACTCACTGGTCTACAATTTTCATGCTGATGACTTTTTATGAAACAACATCTTTGTATTTTGAAAAATTAGAAACATTAAATATATAAAGTGTGATAGAATGAAATAATCTGATATTATATCCTATAGTATATTATCATATATAACATGAATCTTGACGCAACAGTCGACGACATCTGGTCATCTTCAACCTTGAGCCGACGGCCTAGATTTATCCCGCCTGGAGCTCCTTCCAATCACTGTCGCCGGCGATCCGGCCACCTCCCCGGCCGGCCACCGCCACCACCACCTCCGTTGAGGTGGTGGCTGTCGCCATGCGGCGGCTTGGCCGCTGGAGGGACACTTTCCGGCGAACCCGTGAAGTGAAATTTGCGGACAAACCAGGGGAAATTTCGAATTGGAATGGGCTCAATTGAGCCTGAACCTTGTCCTTAACGATTCCTAAGATCTACCCATGAAAGAAGGAGTAGAGGAGGACCTTGCCGGCAGCCTGAAGTCGAGAAGATCTCCGGAAAGTCATCTTTGAAGGCGGCGCCACTCGGTTTCTGCAACAACACAGTGGGGAGGCTCGGTTTCTTCAGGTAAGGGCTAGGAAATCCTCCTCTCGGCCTACTGAAGGTGTTTAAAGCCTCAGTTAGGGAGGGGAGAGGGTGGATCATTAATGGCCATTAATGTCCTTGAAAGCCACCTCTCGGCCTTGGTGGTTCAATGCATCCAGCCAGTGGAAGGACCTGGAAAGTCTCCTGATCTTCTCAGGGCTGATAGGGGAGAAGAATCAAGCAAAGAAGGATGGCCCTTGGCTTCCCCATGGCATGAATGGCCTTAACTCCATTTTCTCTCTCCTCCATTAAAAGGAATTTGGAGTTTTCTCTCTTCTGCCCCCTCATGGCCAAATTTGTCCATCACTCTAGCCTATTTGTAGCCCTTAAAATCATTATGATTAATTAAAATAAAGTTAGCCCAAGTGGGGGAAGTGGGCTTGAGCTTGGGTTAGCTTATTTGGCTAATTTCACTTAACCTTAAGGTAGAGTTGACCTTAGTCAACATGGCCATTTGGGTTGACCCCAATGGGTCCCTGGTGACCCATTGGCCTCCCCTAAGGTCTATGTAGGGTTGGGTAGGGTTGACTTGGCACCTTGGAGGTCACTTGACCCTTGGTAAAGGCACTTTGACCACTTTAGGGCTAGAGTTGACTTGGGTCAACATGACCTTTTGGGTTGACCCCAAGGGGTCCTTGGTGACCCCATGGATTCCCCAGAGGTCTAGGAAGGGTTATGTAGGGTTACCTTGCACTTTGGAGGTCACCTACCCTTAGTAAGGGTACTTTGACCAGATTAGGGGCTTGAGTTGACTTGGATCAACTTGGCCTCTAGGACTGAACCCAATGTGTCCTTAGTGACCCATTGACCTCACTTTAGGTCTAGAAGGGCATGGGTGGGGTCCACTTGGCTAGGGAAAGGTCAATTGACCCTAAGTAGGCTAGTTTGACCCATTTAGGGTTAAGGTTGACTTGGGTCAATTTAGTCTCTTTGATTGACCCCAATGGGTCCTTGTGGCTCTAATGGGCCTCCCAAAGTGTTTGGGGGTGTTGTGCTAGGATCTGGGGTCAAGGTGTAGCCCCATGATCATCCTAAACTATTGTTTAGAATTCTACAATTTGCAGACCATGATGATTTCCAACTTCATGCCTAAGCTCACTTGGTCTTCTTGAGCTTCCTAGGGTTTTGTCATGACCTAGTCATGACAACAACACTCTTAGGGGTCTAGTTGAAAATGGGATGTTACAAATCCCAATAAACAAAATAAAGATTTCGTCTCCGAAATCAAGGTTAAGCCTACGGGAATTTCTATCGAAGAAAAGGAAACTTGTAACATCACATAAGAAGTGATAGATTACATCTCGATGCCATGTTTGCTAAGTGGGGTTTAAAGGGAAACCTAAATCTATGACCAATTTGCCCAATTGGAGAAGCCAAGATCCCAATAAATAAAAGATTAGCCTCTACTCTTCCTAGAGCAGCCCTACTAGTGTAAAACAGGAAAGTAAATTGAACATCTTGAGAGGTTGTGAGGTATACCTGACTGAACAGCTCTGGATACTTTTGTCGCATCAGGTCCTGCGGTTCCCAAGTATGCTCCTCTTGGCCGTGGTTTCTCCACATAACTTTGACTAACAGAACCTTCTTGTGACTCAAGATCTGTACTCCTCTGTCATCGATCCGAACTGGCTCCAAGTGAACTAACCGGTCTGAAGCTACTGGTCCATCTGTGGTCGAAATCTGCTGCTCCGGGCGTAGTAGAGCCCTCCTAAGTGAAGATATATGGAACACGTCGTGTAACCCTGTTAGTTCCGGTGGCAACTCCAGCCTGTAAGCTAGGGGCCCGATCCGCTCCAAGATCCTGTAAGGGCCCATATACCTAGGGCTGAGCTTCTTCTTCCGACCACGCACTCGTGAAACTCCGTGCATGGGCCGGATATTCAAGAAAACCCGGTCTCCCACCTGAAACTCTACCTGACGGTGTCGGGCGTCATAGTACTTAGCCTGTCGGCTCTATGCTTCCAGCATTCTGTCCCGTATCAGTCTCACTTGATCTTCGGTGTCTTCGACAAAATCTGATCCCAATGCCTTTGGATCCTCATCTTGAATCCATGAAAGTGGAGTCCTACATCTCCTTCCGTATAAGGCTTCATAAGGAGTCATCCATATGCTGGACTGGTGGTTGTTGTTATAGGAGAACTCGACCAGTGGTAAAAGCTTCTCCCAAGGTTTGTTTCGATCCAGAATGCATAGCCTTATGAGGTCCTCCAATGTCCGGTTGGTGCGCTTTGTCTGCCCATCCGTCTGGCGATGAAATGCTGTGCTGAAAGTCAGTCGCGTGCCTAAGTAAGCCTGCACGGATCTCCACTCCATGGATGTGAACGGACCATCCCGATCTAACACAATCGTCCTGGGCACCCCATGGTAACTGAAAGTCCACTTAGTGTCAACTACCTTCACCTATGGGGGGGGGGAATAGGTGTCTTGCAGCGTTTTTGCGGAATTAAAATCGTACCTGCACAACAAAACAAAACAACACAGCACAGAAAGGACACAAGCAATATATAGTGGTTCCCCGATTTGGGTACGTCCACTTTCCCCCTTCGACCTATCTCCCAACCAGGGACGACTCGGTCACTTCACCAACATGATTGAAATCCAATCCTTGCACTAACGGAAGGAACCCTTCCACACGTAAGAGTCACCACTCCCACAACACGGGTTGCACCCAACCCTTACAACTAGGGACCAATCGGTCCGTTACAAAGAAATTGAAAATAGATTGTATAAGAAATACAAACAACTTATGGAGACTAAGGTGTCCCTCTTCGTTCGATGACGTGTTCTTGAAGTCAACGAAGAGTCCACAACCCTAGATCTCACTTGGAGAGAATTTCCCCGAAATCGGCGGCGGCAAGAAGGGCGGCGGCTTGGTTCTCGGGATCGGCGGCGACAACGGCGTGCTGCGACTATTCTTTGGAGATTCAATCTTCGTAGCAAAGCTAGCAAGATCTTCCAACGGTCACACTAGGATCGATCGTCTCGATCGATTCCGAAGGGGAAGGTTTTCCCAATCTACGAATCAAGAGACAAAGGATCTCTGGTTAGACTCGTGAGACGCTGTGCTTGGCTGAGCTTCTGTCGCCGGGAGATCTGGAAGAAACCACGATCAAAGACGGCGATCAACTGCACGAGCGACGACGACGGCGGAGGAGAAGGATTTCCGATCTAGGTCACGTCGGCGACTCGGCTTCTTCCTTTTTCAAAATCGTGTATTCGTTTTTCTGTCTTCCTTTTTTTTACTATTCAAAAATACAGATGTATTTATACATTAGGTCTTCAAGATGACCGTTGTGGGCCCCACCAACAAGAAACCCCAAGCCCGGTTTAAAACAACGCCAGCGGCTGAGTCCGGTCCAGCGGGTTCCAGAAAATTCTCCTAAGGCAAAGTCGGCGAGAATCGAAGGTCATTCTCGTCGAAGGAATTATGCCAATTGAGCTCGACGATCATCAATCAAAGATTCGGCGAGAATCAGCCAGTGATTCTCGACGATTTTGACTTAGCGACAGATTTGCACGCTCTGATTTAGCCGGATAGAGACGGCGAGAATCAGCCAGTGATTCTCTACGATTCGGCGAGAATCACTAGTGATTCTCGCCGAATCGGCGAGAATCACTTGGTGATTCTCGTCGATTATTACTTAGACGATTTTTCGTCTTTCCACCCATGAGCTGCTCTTTGACCCATCCTTGCTCCTTGTCTGCTCTTGCATTATCACAGCCCTGTACTTAAAAATAAGTACGCTCCAATAGAGAGAGTACACGTAGGCCAACACACTGATCTGCTCAACGAGGGATTACGTCGCGCAGTCCCGTGTATATTGACCTACTGCACCCTGACATTGGTGTGTACTTAGCGTGGAATAACTGCAAGCACAACTTGAAAGATTTCATCAAATACATTGTGAATTCATCTTAGCTTGACAGGTGGCTTCCTCAAATCCAGGTAATTGTGGATACAATACCCAACAATCTCCCCCTATTTGACGAAGCTAAAATCCTACTAGCTAAGATGAATACCACCATCCAGATAATATACACAGCATATAGAATTTAAAGATACGACACAAAGAAATAAAGGCAAACAGATCAAAGCTTGAGTCAATCATAAATTCATATATATATATATATATATATATATATATATATATATATATATATATATATATATATATATATATATATATATATATATATATATATATATATATATATATATATATATATATATATCCCAGAAATTGTTCATGTAACAATAAGAAAAGATAAATATGCTCTTGAGAAAATGACAAGCTATAAACTTATGTCTATTTCTCTTTGGCTAGGTCATCCTTGTGTTTTTGAGCCAGGAACTTCTTTCTTTGCCTCTCAACGTACTCCTTGGGCTTTGGATAGTATCTGGGAGGAGGAGCTTTGTCTGCCACAGTGTTGGTCCTGAAGAAGATGTTCCGTTTAGCTTCATATGTCTTGTGCAGCTCCCACTCATGCTGGCTGTATACGTCGTTCCGATTGATTTCCCTTTTTCTTGTAGCCAGAACGTGTCCAAGATAATACTCTTTGATACCGGACTCCACTTTTCGTTCCTCACTTCATCCTCCAATCTGATTTTCTTTTCAGCTTGCGTTTCCTTAGATGTCCCTTCTTGAGTTTTTCTCTTGTCCCTAGCTTTTGCTAGGGCTTCTTGGTCAAACATGGCCATCAGTTTTTCTTTGGAGGTGGCCCTAGCAGCCCTTTGAGCATCAGCTTCACTTAAAGGAACTTCTTCAGCACTTGCTCCCTCATCAGCCGCAGTATTATTCTCAGGAGCAGGATTACCCTCAGGATTTTCAGGGATATTGGGATTTTCAGGGATATTGGTGCCTAACACTTGTTTGAGCATCCACCAGCAACTGTCATATACATATATGTTTGACTGGTCAAAATTTTTGATTATGATTTCCTGAAGCCCGGCCATCTTAGTTGTATATTCTTGCTCCCCCTTTTTGGCTTCGACGACAATGGAGTTTGCATAAGAATGCAGTGACTCATCAATATGCTTTGTAGTCTTGGAGAACTCGGTAATCAAGTCTTGTTGATTTCCGTTAAGAAGCATCAAGTTGGCATCAAATTTTTGGATGTTATTTGCCACTACATGAGCATTCTGATTAACTACTGCGAGAGTATCTGTGTTCTTTTTCAATCCTTCCATAAGAAGAGTTACAGCTTTGCCGGCTATTGTATACTTGTCTTCGAACTTCTTTTCCATCAAATCCAGTTTGTGATTAATTTCCACAACGTTCTTGAGCATTAGATTCTCAGATTTCTTAATTCTTTTTAACACTTTATTTTGAGCTTGCTCAAAAGACACTTTGAGCTCATCCACTATACTTGAATAACATTCACTGTGTGATTATCTAGATCAGCTCGTGGTGGATGACCCTGAGGCATTCCTTGGCCTTGCTCTTCAGCAGATTCACTTGTAGAGCTTGACACTTGCACAGTCTCTAAAGGGGGAATATTTGCAGCCTCAGTAGATTTCTCAGAAGTACTTAGCAGCCTCTGCTGAGAGGACTCCCCCTCCACTGTTGTACTAGTTTTCTCAGGAACTATCTCAGGAGCTTGCTTTTTAGATGGAACTTCAGTGTCGTCCTGAGGCTCCATTACTTCCTGTCTCTCATTTCCTTCTTTCTCATCCTCATCATCCATGATGTCATTCTCAACTGCATCATCTTCCAAACCTTCCTCATCATTCTCCTCTACATCACCTCCAGCTCCTAGATCATTCACGTTCAGGGCCGCCTCATTTTCTACCACATCTTCACTTTCTTCTTGCAGATCCGCAACTACATCTCTAGCTATCTGAGAGATGCCAGATATGACATTAGCAGAAGCGGGTAGAGGCTCCCCCTCAATTCCTGCAGTCAGTGCATCAGGAACTTCACTGGGAATAGCCACGGAATCTGCTACAGTTCTATCCTCGGCAGGAGATTATTCTTGTTCTACTACCACTGCAGCCTGCCCGATGCGTCGCTCCCATCTGTCAAATACGCTGGAGTCCATTTTCTTCAAATAATGCAATGGAACTCCTTTACTCATGTCGAACCTATCTCCGTCCAACTGATTAAGATATAGGATGATGATTCTTCCAAAACTTGGAGATCTGAGAGTGTCCTTAATCTTCTCAAAAAGCATAGCCCCCCAGTTGAATCTCTTTCTGCAGACAATCGCCACAAGAATCTTGAACATGTCAGCTGAGATGTGGTCATGTGAGCCTGGTTTGCATATCAGTACTTTCCCAATGATGTCGGACAAGAGTTTCCCCTCCTCATTCATTTCTTTTCTCTTTATTGATCCGGTTCCTCTAGCTAGTCCATAGAATAATAATGTCCTGGCTTTATCATGTTCCTCCAGATAATCCCCGTGCTCAGAACTGGTGAGCTGCAAGTATTGGGTCAGTTTGCTTACAGACATCTTGATCCTTGCACCTGAAACCTTACTCTTGATGATAGAGTCTTCATTCCGAAGTTTGGCGGCTGCGAAGAACTCCATCACTTCCTTGTCCAAAATTTTGCAGGGGTGCTCCAGTATAAAAGAGAGTCCAGCCTCTTCAAGCATGATGATGATGTTTCTGAACTCATCCGAGGCATGTGAGAACCCGGTTCGAACCAACTCACATCCAGTGACCAGGCCGGCGGTGGTCCTTGGAGCCATTGCAAACCCAAAAGCAGAGGAAGCAAGAGTCGACGGAGATGACGGAAAACCTGGAGGAGCTCGCGTCCTTGTTTGATCGAAACCGTGGAGAATGAATACCTGGACGAGCACCCTAGACGCGAGAAGAGAGGTCTACGGAATCCGGAACGAGGTCGACGAGATTTGGAACCGAAGATGCGAGAAGTCACCGGGAGGAGGGAATGAAGAGTCGGCGGGATTCCTGCGGGATATCGACGGGTTTCTTTGCGAAATGTGGAATACGAAGAGTCGGCGGGAGTTTTTCTAAATAGAAATCGATGGGATTCTTCAATAGAAATCTACGGGTTAAGAGGCATGCCGGATTCTCGAAATCTTCTGATATTAAAGGGTTTAGAAATCTTCTAAATATATATTTCTTAATACCAATCTATTTAGGGTTTGAAAGGTGTTTTCCACACATTTATTGATGTCAATTGTAAGTTTTAGTGACTTCCAATGACGTATCTTCTTTAATTTTCAGTGGACAGATTTATGCCTGTAGAGGTTCATTCTCGAATCTACCGGTGAATTTACAGATAAATCTTTAATAATGTATCTAAGAGTTATTTTTACAGTGTTAACATTTCCTTAGGTGTACACAGATATATGTGTATATATAAATATATATATGTAAATGTCGACACAATATGACTCAAGTATTGGAGCTGATCAAAAATACCTGGGATTATAAGATTTATCATTTAGCCCCTCTGGTTAAAGCATACCAGGTGTTCAATTTGAGTATACCATTGTAGATAGTACTTCTGTTATTCCAGATACTTGTTCCAATTCATTTTTGAAACATCTTCTGTCTAGTTCCCATCATATTTACGGGAACCTAGACTACCCTGCAAAAGAGTGTTACCTTACCTTAGGAACCCAATATGTATTGGGTCCTAGGTTCTTGTTAGCATAAAAACTCGAATGCCTTCCCTCAGAAATCCTGTCAGGAAGACTACCTCTGCCCAGAAGAGGTGGATAAGCCCTTGCCCTTGACACAGAGGGGTTGTGCCAACAGTCTATGGCAAAGTGTCCCACCTTGCCACAACACCAACATGTGTGAATGTTGTACCTCCGTTTCTGACCTGATCCAGTGACCGAGGTAGTCATGGTCCTAGGTCTAAACGGGATAGAGCCGGATCTGCTCACAAAATTGCCTCTTCCACCATGACACTTGGAAGGGTGGAAGGAATGCATGTAGCGAGCGTCATGAGGCCTGGGAGGTGGTTCCTTCCTTTCAGTCAGCACCCTTCCAGAGGCCCCATAAGAACTAACTGCATGACTTCTAACCTCCCTTTCCTGTGTCCTAGGGTGGTGAGAAGCGCACTGAGAGCTGATACCAGCAGATTCATGCCGAGTTGGGGCAGTGGCTGAGAATACAAAGGGTTCTGAATGAGCCTTAGGTATTCTCTCAAGGGTGGCCATGACAGCCCTTGCACTATGGGTGTCTCCACATGAGTGCAGATCACCCTTGCAGTGACCACAGTTGTTCCTGTGATCATACCTGAAGGCATGATGAGTACTCTTCCTGCCTAGAGTGGGGGGTCTGAATACCGTTTCCCCATTTCTCCATGAATTGATAATTCGGGAGATCCACCCATTTTCTTCCTTTCTCTTGATAGCATCAACCTTGGAAAAGTTGGATACTATCCTTTTCTCATTCTCTAGACTACTCTCTAGATCTAAGATTTTAGAGTCCTTAACCTTGTTGGATGCCAATTGGAGAACCAACAAGATCTTCAGCCGAGCAATCTCCTGAGCTTGCTCCTCAACAAGTAGGTTGCTTTTCTGAAGGGCTCTCTTCAGGGAATCAGGATTTTCTGAAGGGTAACAATTCTTGTCTTCAGGAACTTCAAGAGAAAAGGGGCAAGATGAAGAAGTTACCTGCTCTTCAGAGTTACTGTTACTATCGCCAGAGACCGTTGTGTCAGCTTCATCAGAACTGCTTTCCTCAATTTCTTCTTCAGTCTCTGACAAGGACACCGGAGCCCTGATGCTGTCCGATTGATCCTTGCCTTCATCTTCAGAGGCGAGGACCCCCACATAGGCTTCATCCTCTTGCTGACAGCAGATCCCTGCTTTCTCTGATCCCTCCATGAGATCTGAGATGGTTACCCACATAGAGTTGGCCGTCCCACACTTTTCCAATCTAGATCGAGAAGGTCCAGACCAGACATCCATGATGATCTGACGAATCATCTTGTCCAGATTAAATAATGAGATTTCAGTCTCCGACATCTCAGTAATACACTTGGGAATTTGGATATCCTTTCCAAAGCTGGAGGTCTTCATAGGAATGAATGGACCCTCTTCCAAGATGATAGATGCTCGAGGATCGATAGCCTCCAAGTGATAGGACACTCTCATCTTCCAGACGGGATAATACTCCTTTGTGCACGTGGGAAGTCTTAGTGGAGAGATCCCATGATCCAGCTCCATGCTTTTGACACTGGTGGCAGGATTCTACTCAAGGTGTGAACCTTTTTGATGAGTAACCTCGCTTTGATACCACTTGAAAGTCCACTTAGTGTCAACTACCTTCACCTATGGGGGGGGGGGAATAGGTGTCTTGCAGCGTTTTTGTGGAATTAAAATCGTACCTGCACAAGAAAACAAAACAACACAGCACAGAAAGGACACAAGCAATATATAGTGGTTCCCCGATTTGGGTACGTCCACTTTCCCCCTTCGACCTATCTCCCAACCAGGGACGACTCGGTCACTTCACCAACAGGATTGAAATCCAATCCTTGCACTAACGGAAGGAACCCTTCCACACGTAAGAGTCACCACTCCCACAACACGGGTTGCACCCAACCCTTACAACTAGGGACCAATCGCTCCGTTACAAAGAAATTGAAAATAGATTGTATAAGAAATACAAACAACTTATGGAGACTAAGGTGTCCCTCTTCGTTCGATGATGTGTTCTTGAAGTCAATGAAGAGTCCACAACCCTAGATCTCACTTGGAGAGAATCTCCCCGAAACCGGCGGCGGCAAGAAGGGCGGCGGCTTGGTTCTCGGGATTGGCGGCGACAACGTTGTGCTGCGGCTGTTCTTTGGAGATTCAATCTTCGTAGCAAATCTAGCAAGATCTTCCAACGGTCACACTAGGATCGATCGTCTCGATTGATTCCGAAGGGGAAGGTTTTCCCAATCTACGAATCAAGAGACAAAGGATCTCTGGTTAGACGCGTGAGACGCTGTGCTTGGCTGAGCTTCTGTCGCCGGGAGATCTGGAAGAAACCACGATCAAAGACGGCGATCAACTACACGAGCGGCGACGACGGCGGCGGAGAAGGATTTCCGATCTAGGTCACGTCGGCGGCTCGGCTTCTTCCTTTTTCAAAATCGTGTATTCGTTTTTCTGTCTTCCTTTTTTTACTGTTCAAAAATACAGATGTATTTATACATTAGGTCTTCAAGATGACCGTTGTGGGCCCCACCAACAAGAAACCCCAAGCCTGGTTTAAAACAGCGCCAGCGGCTGAGTCCGGTCCAGCGGGTTCCAGAAAATTCTCCTAAGGCAAAGTCGGCGAGAATCGAAGGTCATTCTCGTCGAAGGAATTATGCTAATTGAGCTCGACGATCATCAATCAAAGATTCGGCGAGAATCAGCCAGTGATTCTCGACGATTTTGACTTAGCGACAGATTTGCACACTCTGATTTAGCCGGACAGAGACGGCGAGAATCAGCCAGTGATTCTCTACGATTCGGCGAGAATCACTAGTGATTCTCGCCGAATCGGCGAGAATCACTTGGTGATTCTTGTCGATTATTACTTAGACGATTTTTCGTCTTTCCATCCATGAGCTGCTCTTTGACCCATCCTTGCTCCTTGTCTGCTCTTGCATTATCACAGCTCTGTACTTGAAAATAAGTACACTCCAATAGAGAGAGTACACGTAGGCCAACACACTGATCTGCTCAACGAGGGATTACGTCGCGTAGACCCGTGTATATTGACCTACTACACCCTGACATTGGTGTGTACTTAGCGTGGAATAACTGCAAGCACAACTTGAAAGATTTCATCAAATACATTGTGAATTCATCTTAGCTTGATAGGTGGCTTCCTCAAATCCAGGTAATTGTGGATACAATACCCAACAGTAACGAATGAACTGCTCTACGAATCTCCGCACTAGTACCCCAACCGGGTCATCCTTCCTGATTAGAATGAATCTGGCCACCTTCGTCAGCCGATCGATGATGACCCAAATCAAATCATTTCTCGTCCGTGATCGGGGAAGGCCATGAATGAAATCCAGCGCGATGTCCTCAAATTTCCACTCCGGCACGGGAAGTGGCTGTAGTAATCCTGCGGGGTTTCTGCACTCCGCCTTCACTAGCTGGCATGCCTCATAATGAGTCATGAATTATGTAATGTCCTTCTTCATCCACGGCCAGAACATCGTCTTCTTCAAGTCTGTCGTCATCTTGGTGATCCCCGGGTGTATAGAATATCTGCTACAATATGCTTCTGCCATGATATCCTCCCGAATCTGACCTCCTGCGGGTATGTAGACCCTGCCTCTGAAACATAGCAATCCATCCCTCAGTGAATAATCTCCCATTGAACAATCCTTCAAGGCATGGAATATCGGCTCTGCCCATGCATCTGCCTTCTGTCTATCCCGTATGTGGTCCCGAATATCATCTATGGCAACCATCGATGCTAGATACTCCATGTACAGCTCTGGATCATTCTCGGATACTAGGGATATCTGCATATCTCTGAAAGAACGGACTATCTCCATGGACACCAGCTGTGGTCCCTTTCCTGAGGTATCCCCTCTCCGGCTCAGAGCATCTGCCACCCGTACGTTCGCCTTGCCGGGATGGTAGTGCATGGTGTACTGGTAATCTGACAGGAACTCCACCCAATGTCTATGTCTAATGTTGAGTTCCTTCTGTGTGTCCACATATCTCAAATTTTTGTGATCAGAGAAGATGTCACATTGAACCCCGTAGAGGTAGTGTCGCGAAATCTTTAGAGCAAAGATCACTGCACCCATCTCCAGATCATGCACCAGATAGTTCTTCTCATGTACCTTCAGCTGTCGGGAGGCGTAGGCTATTATGTGCCCGTTCTGCATCAGAATGACACCCATCCCCTGGTTGGAGGCGTCTATGTACACCTGGAATCCCTCCCTTCCCGACGGAAGAGCGAGAATGGGAGCCGAGGTAAGCCGACCTTTCAACTCCACAAAGGCCGTCTCGCACTGTGGCGTGCAAATGAACGGGGATTCCTTCTTCGTCAGGGATGTAAGAGGGAGTGCAATCCAGGAGAATCCTTCGACAAACTTCCGGTAATATCCAGCAAGTCCCAGGAAGCTCCGTACATTCGTGGCTGTCTTCAACGGTGGCCAATCCTGAACTGCCCGAATCTTGGTCGGGTCAACTACCAACCCTACACTGCTGATGATATGACCTAAGAAGGCCAGCTCCTTTAGCCAAAACTGTCATTTGCTGAACTTCGTGTACAGCTGGTGTTCTCGTAGCCTCTCTAGAGTCAAAGTCAGGTGTCGTGTATGCTCCTCCTCCGTCCTTGAGTAGATGAGGATGTCGCCAATAAATACGATGATGAATGCATCCAAATACTCTTTGAATACCCTGTTCATGAGGCTTATAAATGCTGACGGTGCATCAGTGAGCCCGAATGGCATCACTGTAAACTCGAACAGTCCGTACCTACTACTAAAGGCGGTCTTTGGGATGTCCACCTCTCTAATCCGTAGCTGGTAATAACCTGACCTCAAGTCAAGTTTCAAGAAGAAGTGCGCTCCTTCCAGTTGGTCGAACAACTCGTCAATCCGAGGCAGCGGGTAGGTGTTCCGGACTGTTAGTCTGTTCAGCGCTCGATAATCAATACACAAGCGGAGACTTCCGTCCTTCTTCTTGACAAATAGCACTGGGGCTCCCCACGGCGAAGAGCTTGGCCAGACAAACCCTGCCTCTACTAGTTCCTGCAACTGACTTCAGAACTCTGCCAACTCCTTTGGGGCCATCCGGTAAGGGGCCCTAGATGCCAGCTTGGACCCCGACACAAGCTGTATCTAGAAGTCCTGCTCTCGGTAAGGAGGTAGTCCTGGCAGTTTCTCTGGAAAGACGTCAGCAAAATCTCGCAACACTGGGATGTCTACTACAGAACCCTTGGCCTCCGCCATCTCAAATAGAATCTGATAAACCTCCTCTCCCTGCAGATGGGCCTTAATGGCCTGTACTGAAGATAAGAGTATACGAGAGGTTGGTCTTATACCTTCGATGATAATGATAGAGTCCCCGTGCCTCACATTGATCCTCTTTGCTTGGCAATCAATCTAGGCATGGTTCCAGTGCAGCCATGTCATGCCCAGGATCATCTCGAAGACTGGCATCCTTAGGATCATTGTCGATACTTCGAATGACTTTCCGCCAATCTCCGCCTCCATGTTGCAGTGGGCAGAGGTGAATATCTACGATCCGTCGGGTAGACGCACCCTCCTCATCAGGCCTGTGAACCGATCCACTCCTTCTAGCCCTTCCACGAAGGCCTCCG
Organism: Platanthera guangdongensis; assembly: GCA_039583875.1. Classification (NCBI taxonomy): domain Eukaryota; kingdom Viridiplantae; phylum Streptophyta; class Magnoliopsida; order Asparagales; family Orchidaceae; genus Platanthera; species Platanthera guangdongensis. Next base: position 139,097,476 of record CM077159.1, read on the forward strand.
ATACGAACGAGTGTGAAGTACCCGTGTCGAAAAGTGTATAGGCGGGCTTGCAACTGATGAAGACTATACCTGGGGCGATAAATGTCTTAGTATTCTATAACGAGTTTTCTTCCCTATTTATTCTACCTAGTGCAGTTCTACTAATTTGACAACTGAGAAAGGGAATCCTACTTAAATAATTAAAAATCTTGGCGTACCTGCTATGACCTGCTCTGGGTTCGAGGCTGCGCCATGTCCAAAGCATACACCTGCTCCATTCTTGTCTACGATCCCCTCTCGGTATCCACATCCTCGACCACGACCTCGCCTCCAAAATATTGCGCTGGCTGGGCAGCTGGTGGTGCTGGTGGGGGTGCCCCCCATCATGGGGCAGTTCCACCTGATGTGCCCCACCTGATGGCAATTGAAGCATTCCAGCGGGGGATATGCCATTCCCCGGGTATCTATCCCTCCCGTGTCTGAAGAGGTGGTGGAGCCACCACCACTGGCTCCCTTGTCTCCTGTTGCCTCCTGACGAGGCTGGTCCTCGACCCTCCTCCCTTCCGTGATACGGGCTCGTCTCTGATCGTTCCTTGTTCCTCGACCCTGATCCTCCGTCGGCCGTTTCCGGCCCCGGGTAGCTTGCCAATCAGCCTCTATCCTTTTTTCCATCTCTAGTATCCGAGAAATGGGCCCGTCGGATACAAACAGTAGAGTCTCCCTCAGCTCCTCCTGCAGGCCCTTATAGAACGTTTTGGTATATCCTACCTCGTCTAACTGATAAGAGTCTGCAAACGGGCTAGATGGTTAAACTCTCGGTGGTACTCTACCACCGTCTTGTTCCCCTATCTCAACTTCAAAAATCTATCCTCCAACTCGTCCCTGGCCGACTATGGGACAAAGTGTTTCAACAGCGCACCCCTGAAATCCTCCCAAGAAATTTCTGCTACTTCCCTGTCCGCAAATGTCGTGTCTAGTGAGGTCTTCCACCATCTCTTTGCGTGCGACTCTAGGCAGGAGATCACCAAGGGCACCCTCTCCTCCCAAGGGCACCTTATCCGATCAGCATATCGTACATAATATCCAGCCACTCCTCTGTCCGAACGGCCGACTCAGTCCCCAAGTAGGATGGGGGAGCAAGTCCTTGAAAAATGCTCAGCCAGTTGGTCCCCGGGTTTGGCTGCGGAGCCGAAACCTGTTGGGCCCTAAAAGCTTCCAGGATGGATGTCAGAGTCTGTCCCTTCTCCGACTGTAGGAATGGAGTGGGGACCGGGGGAGGTAGTACAACGTCCGGAGTCTGCTGAGCTCCGCCTTGTGGGGTGGACTGAGCTGGGGGCTGCAAAACAAACTACATTAGTAGGTAATCGACTCAATACCTAACAAGAAGTGGACAATTTACATGTGATCCCTCATATGGGCACACCACTGCTTCCGCTGCTTAGTTTGTCCTCAAACTAAACTCGCGCGGGGGTGACTCAGGGGTTGTGGACAGTTACTTTTCGATCGAGTTTTGCTTTGATACCACTTGTAAGACCCCCCTTTTTTCTTTTCAAATACCGGGGTCTTAGGCCCAGAACCGCCGCTTTACGGTGACACCTTCACGCCCTGAAGGGTCATCACCGCAAATCGCCGATTCTACCGGCCGATTCGATCACAGAAAAGCAACAAAAGTAGAGTAAGCACAAGAGTGGTAAAACTCTAACCAGAAGTCCACAAAATACAATCACATCAGAGTAAATATATCTCCACGAAGGGAGAGTCCACAGAATATAATGTACTAAAAATAAGGGCTTAAGCCTGCTACATCAAATCCTCACTACATAGTCACTCAAGCATAAGCAAAATAAAATACTACTAAGGTCAGGGGCTCACAGTCCCCGTCGTCTGAACTCTGGTGCTAGACTGCCCCATCTCCAAGCGTGTCGACCTGCGGGGCTGCTCCTCCATGCTATGCTCCAAGATCCCCTAAATGATGTGGTTCGAAAACCGTTAGTCTAAAAGACTAAGTCCTATCATCCCCCACCCTTCTCCATGGCCCCTAGGAACCGAGCGGAGAGGAAGAAGGGGAGGACTTGAAGGTGGAGAGTAATCAAGAAAAACAGATGGCAGCGGACCTATTCTAGCAATTTTTGTAGTACATGTGACAGTAAAGTAAAGTATGAAAAATAACCTTAACTTATACGGAACATATAAGCAAGGATCTTTTACAGGGCTCCCATCGTATAAAAAGTCCCATACCAATTTATACGTTGGGATGTCGGTTATTAACAGCAATATATATATAAAGAATTTAACCTTAATTTATAAACTTGCCCACACAAGCGTATAGACCAAGGGGTCGTTTTGCAGGGCCTATTGTATAAGCATCCCATACCACTTATACAATAGGTGACAAGGGTTTTATGCTATGATTATGCTATGATATGCAAGTGGGTTATGATGTGATCATGCAAGTGCAACTCACCCACCCGACTCTATGCACATAGACCTTTAGTTCCCCCTTTCTAGAGCCGAACCTCCCAGGATACCTCCGTAGTGGCAGACGGAAGTGGTGGGTTGGGCCTCACCCACCTATAAACCAGTAAAGTACTACAGGTCAGACCTATCGCACGCCTCAATGCTAGTGCACAAAGCGGAGCTCCTGCGTACTCTTACCGGCTCGCGCACCGAACTTCTGTTGGCGAAGTGCTAGCCACACTTGCCGAGTCAACGTACTGGTGTCGGTGCATCGACACTCCAATACCGATGACCCACCACCTTTACTTTATGCACATGCAACCTTATGTATCAACACCGAGCCAAAGCTCCCCGGACCATCCCGTCCGTCACAACATCATCCGAGCCAAAGCTCGTCGGGCCATCCTGTCCCTCACAAATATCAACCGATTCAAACCAACTTCCTGAGACACCGGGGTGTGTGAAAGTGAACCCCTAATTATTCTAGTTGCTCTTTAAGATTTATCACTCATACAGTTTACGTTAGCCCAGGACTGCCCAAGGTATACCCCGTGAAGGGCTCTCGAAGGCACTAGGAGCTACGATGGGATTACGCCCAAAGCTCCCTTTCGCAAGACACTTATTATTATTGGTTGCTACCCGATTTCTCGACCCTTAATTAATTTTACTGAATCTTGCCCTAGTACATTAAACACTTCCTCCCTACGGGAAGGATGATCTTTCGCTGATCCCGAGCACCACCTACCACATGCAACCTCTCACTCTACAAATACTGTCTTCCAATGATGAACTCCTTTATTTACCCAAACCAGCAACCTACTGAGGATTCAACTCTCCAAAATTCACTACCCACTCTAGTTCAGTTTTCGCAGTTACTATATGCAGACCACCCTATACTATATGAGATGTATAAAGGAGGTATTCCAGATTGTCTTAAAAATTTCCTATAAAATTTACCAGAGGTCCATCATAACAAATTTAGTCTAAAATCAGAGATCCATAATTTTTCTAATTAATTTGATATTTATTGAATTTTCCCAAATGTTTGGCCATGGGCAATTTTGAACATGAACTATATGATCTACTCAAGTAATGGCCACCCAAAATTCTGAACACTAAATAACAGAGATATCTGACTAGATATTAATTTCCATAATTTTTCAGAGAATTTTTGACCTCTAATTAATTTATCCAAAATAATTCCCTTAATCATATGTAAAGAAGGATGTACCAAACTTACTCATCAGAAAATTATGTAAAAATTACAGAATCTTAATATGGTTTAGAAATGATCATTGTATAAAAATCATAATTTTAGAGGCTTGCTAGGCTCCAAAATAAATTAGATTAAATTTTCATGGGAAACCATACTTAATGAAGCAACCTTTAAATTAATCATCCAAAAATTCTATAAAAATTCACTGAGCTTGAAAACATAATAAAAAGTCCTCTGGCTAAATTTCATCAATTTCTAGCAAGTAGTGTCTTCTTAATAAATTTCTAAGTAAATAATATAAACTACCAATTTGTTAATGAAGTAACTAAAATAGTAATCCTAAATTCATGATAAAATCTCCAGAGCTTGTATATCTTTAAAAACTACTCAACCCAAATCTCATCACTTTGATTTTTAGTGACATTTTCCTTCACCACAAGGTTTGTGCCCTAAGCTAGGGTTGTGGTTTTGAGGGGGTTTAAGGCTTTCAAATTCCCTAAAATTTTGACCAGAGGGCTATACTAACCCTATGGTCCTTTCCACAAATATTCAAGTCATTCCAAGGTCATTTGGCCCTATGTCCTTCAAACCCTAAGAATCCCCATTAAGGGACTAACCCTAGGTTCTAGGGCTACCCTACACTTAACCACCCCAAATTTCATTGGAGGGTGAGTTATACTATAAAAAGTCAGTGACCAAAATATCAACCTCTGTTGAGGTGATTTGACCACTCAAAACACAAAGGGGATTCTTGACCTATTTAACCCTAAAAGGGGTCAACCTAGGGTTGGATCAATACCTAACCAAAACATCACCAAATGAGATAAAAATTTTACCAGAGCCCTAACATGCCCTCTAAGACCTCCCAACCAAATTTGGGGGGATTTTGAGGAGTTTAGGGCACCTAATTAATTTATTCATGGATTATTAAAGTTTCCTAAGCACTATAAAAAATTTTCTCTAAAATTCTGAAATTTGGACAAGCCCTAGGCATAGCTAGGGTAGGCTCCCTGCCAAAATTTCAATTACTTTGGACCAAGGATGAAGTGTGGGCACTCAGTTAAATGTCTGCTTAACCCTAGGTGTAGGTCCCACCAAAATGAGTGCCCTGGTCAAATCAGGCACCCAAATTGGTTCCAACCAATTTTGTATTAAAGTAGACTCATTGGTCTACAATTTTTATGCTGATGACTTCTTATGAAACAACTTCTATGTATTTTCAAAAATTAGAAACATTTAATACATAAAGTGTGACAGAATGAAATAATCTGATATTATATCCTATAGTATATTATCATATATAGCACGAATCTTGACACAACAGTCGACGACATCTGGTCATCTTCAACCTTGAGCCGACGGCCAAGATATATCTTGCTGGAGCTCCTTCCAAGCGCTGCCGCCGGCGATCCGGCCACCTTCCCGGCCGGCCACCGCCCACCACCACCTCCGTTGAGGTGGTGGCTGTCGCCAGGCGGCGGCTTGGCCGCCGGAGGGCCACTTTCCAGCAAACCCGAGAAGTGAAATTTGCGGAAAAACCAGGGGAAATTTTGAATTGGAACGGGCTCAATTGAGCCCGAACCTTGGCCCTAACGATTCCTAAGATCTACCCATGAAAGAAGGAGTAGAGGAGGACCTTACCGGCGGCCTGAAGTCGAGAAGATCGCCGAAATGTCATCTTTAAAGGCAGCGCCGCTCGGTTTCTACAACAACACAGTGGGGAGGCTCGGTTTCTTCAGGTAAGGGCTGGGAATCCTCCTCTCGGCCCACTGAAGGTGTTTAAAGCCTCAGTTGGGGAGGGGAGAGGCTGGATCATCAATGGCCAGTAATGGCCTTGAAAGCCACCTCTCGGCCTTGGTGGTTCAATGCATCCAGCCAGTGGAGGGCCTGGAAAGTCTCTTGATCTTCTCAGGGCTGATAGGGGAGATGAATCAAGAAAAGAAGGATGGTCCTTGGCTTCCCCATGGCATGAATGGCCTTAACTCCATTTTCTCTCTCCTCCATTAAAAGGAATTTGGAGTTTTCTCTCTCCTGCCCCCTCATGGCCGAATTTGTCCATCACTCTAGCCTATTTGCAGCCCTTAAAATCATTATGATTAATTAAAATAAAGTTAGCCCAAGTGGGGGAAGAGGGCTTGAGCTTGGGTTATCTTATTTGGCTAATTTGACTTAACCTTAAGGTAGAGTTGACCTTGGTCAACATGGCCATTTGGGTTGACCCCAATGGGTCCCTGGTGACCCATTGGCCTTCACTAAGGTCTATATAGGGTTGGGTAGGGTGGACTTGGCACCTTGGAGGTCACTTGACCCTTGGTAAGGGCACTTTGACCACTTTAGGGCTAGAGTTGACTTGGGTCAACATGACCTTTTGGGTTGACCCCAAGGGGTCCTTGGTGACCCCATGGCTTCCCCTGAGGTCTAGGAAGGGTTATGTAGGGTTACCTTGCACTTTGGAGGTCACCTACCCTTAGTAAGGGTACTTTGACCAGATTAGGGGCTTGAGTTGACTTGGGTCAACTTGGCCTCTAGGACTGAACCCTATGTGTCCTTAGTGACCCATTGTCCTCACTTTATGTCTAGGAGGGCATGGGTGGGGTCCACTTGGCTAGGGGAAGGTCAATTGACCCTAAGTAGGCTAGTTTGACCCATTTAGGGTTAAGGTTGACTTGGGTCAACTTAGTCTCTTTGATTGACCCCAATGGGTCCTTGTGGCTCTAATGGGCCTCCCAAAGTGTTTGGGGGTGTTGTGGTAGGGTCCTGGGGTCAAGGTGTAGCCCCATGGTCATCCTAAACTATTGTTTAGAATTCTACTATTTGCAGACCATGATGATTTCCAACTTCATGCCTAAGCTCACTTGGTCTTCTTGAGCTTCCTAGGGTTTTGTCATGACCTAGTCATGACAACAACACTCTTAGGGGTCTAGTTGGAAATGGGATGTTACAGGTGATGTGAGTGTAACACCCCGAAAATCGTAACTGAACCGGTCACGCCCTAAGGAATTTTTGGTGCCTTAATAGGGGTACAGGACCTGGGACACGGGCGTGTACAACGCCGTGTCTTCCTCTGTGTTGGCCAGCTGTGTCCAGAAAAGGACACGGTAGGAAACACAGCAGCGACACGTGTGTGTCAAGCGTGATACGTGTGTGTGCATACCCGTATCACCACCCGTGTTCCCAAGGGACGTGACGGTTGGTGTGGCGGTTATCTGTGACACGCCCCTAGGTCACGGGCATGTCAGGACACGACATGGGCGTGTCAAGTTGAGACACGGGCGTGTCTTGACCCGTGTCCTTTTCTGTGCTCGACGATCGTGCCTGGATCAGGGCACACGACCTGGGACACGGCCGTGTGCAAGGCCGTGTTCGGCCCAGGATTGAGGAATTTTGGGCGGATCTGAGCCGTTCGTTTTCTTTAAATAAGATCTGACAGCCCAGGTGTGTTCCTGCTTTGTTAAGGCCGGGAATTGCAGATTAATTCCTCATTTTTCTCTTAAGCTTTCTCTTTCTAAGGAGTTAGAGAGAGGAGAGAGCAAGGAGGAAGGAAGAGGAGGATTCCAGCCACCGACAGAGCATTGGAGCACTGAATCGAGAACCGAGACCGTATCAGTGGAGGAAATTTCCTTGCGAAGCTTTCCATCCGGATAGATTCCCATGGAACAAAAGCGAACTACAAGGGTAACGATTCTCTACTTGAGCATGTGAAGCTCTCTTTCTTTTGCATAAAGAAAACCGCTCCCACGAGTGTGCGGTGAATGTGCGGTGTTCCTTGGGGTTGACGTGAATAGTACCCTTTGTGTTGCATATAGAGTCCGGAACCGAAGTACGGACATAGGCATTGTGTGTGAAGCCTACCCGGACGTGTTGGTCTGGATTGGTGATGTTGCATATTGTATGGTTTGTTGGAGAAGACTCCGTGCTTTGTGTTTTCGGGTTTCTACACGGTAGATTGCAGCAGGGATCCTTGGGAATTAACTCCAAGGCGCACCCGAAAAACTGAGCGGAAACGTAGTTCTGCTAACTTTGCGGCCGGGGAACCAGCCTTGAACATAACTGGGTTATGTGATGTTTGGAAATGTTTTGGGATCCGAGAGAAGCTTGGCCCGTGTGTACGTCTTAAAGTGACTATGTGGAGTGAGCAACGGGCAAGTGGAATCGGACCTGGGCTATGTGGTTCGGTGCTAGAGACCCAAAAGATGGACTGGTCATTGGCATAGTCGGGAGTCTTAGACTGTGGTCAGAAAGACTAAAATGATCACGATGTTGCCATCCCGGGGATGGTGGTGAAGTAACGGAATTGACCGGATTCACCGATAATGTGCCCTGAGTGCACGGGGTGTTTGTCCGTGCGAGCCTACACCTGTGGCGAAGTATGTTTGTAGTTTATTGTTTAGCTATGCTAATGAAATGCAAGGAAGGAGCACCGTCGTCTCGAGTAAGGGGCAGCGTCGTTATAATTTGGTCGGCTTTGGCTGACCGTTACTTTGTTTACCACCATGCAGTTGAATGTTTCTTGCAGGTGCCGCAGAGCCAAGTACCAAATAGCGGGCTAAAGCCCATGTTGCTGAGCTGGCCCTCGAAGGCCAAAGCAAATTGTTTTTTTTGTCATGTGTGGCCGGCCTATGAGCCGATGTATATAAATCATTAATTTGTTAAGTAAACTGTTGGGTACTTTGGTTCAAATGTACCTGATTTTGAAGAAGCTCCCTCACTCATGATTATACATCATGAAAGTTATTTTGATGTTTGTTTGAAGTTACTTGTGCAGGTTAGATATACACTGGACTGAAGCTTTGAAAATT